>JBCIKM010111976.1:0-11761 GCA_039654465.1 Melibe viridis | reverse complement strand
CACACACCTTCTAAAGAAAGAAGGGGAGGAAAGGGGAGGGGGGAAAAAAAAAAAAAAACAATTTCAACTTTTTCCCCCCCCCCCCCCCCCCCCCGCCAATAGTTCCCTTAGAGTGGGGGCCCCTCCTGAACAAGCGCGCACAGAACTGTAAAAAAAACATGCATTTTTATGCACAGAAACGATTTGTATGCATAAAATTAGTATCATACATTTGAGTAAAAATTATATAAGAGCGCTTGCAGGAGTTTAAAGAGGAAAAAATAAAACAAAGTGAACTTTTCAAAAGTGTTCCACCTATTTGTCTTTTGTTATAATTCCCTGTAACAAGTGCTTGTTGTTTGGTCACTCTCAATACTACTGTCAGTGTCCCCAAACACCATTGTCCCTTATTATTGTCATTTATGAAGGACTTCCATGACATAGAACTCTAAATCCAAAACCTTTCTTCCTCATCACTTCAACTCAAAGTCAACTTCAAAACTGATTTATAAACAAAATAGCAGAGACAATCGGTAAAAAAATGATCTACTTGTTGCCATGAACTTTCCTAGACTGAAAGTACAGGTTCAATAACTTCTCCACTAAAGAGTTCCCGTCTAGGGAGCAGTTCATTGGACCTACCCTGCGGGGACTACATAGGCCACCGCTGGCACCTTTGTGCACAGAAAGTACTAAGTGCGCTTAATTATTAATTTGTGACCCTGCAGCCATGTACCAAAGGCATGAAATAAGGGATGAGCATTGAGTTGCAAATGACAACAAAAACAGGACATCACAAAAAAGGGGAAAAAGTAAGGATAGATTGAATCTAAAAGGTAAGAAACAGAAGTAGAAGTGCCCACCAGGGACATCCAATAAAAAAATTTAATGTAACTCTCAGGCACATTGTGCAACGTTACATTTGTTTGTTTATTGGAGGTTTCAGGGCTCCACAACACACAAGGGTCATGAGGAAAGTAAGATGATAGAATTAGTTCAAAGAGGGAAAAGATCAATCCTTAACCAGCGGAGAGATGATTTACACTAAAAAAATAAATATCTCTCAAAACATCAACACCACAGAGAGATAATTTACAATGACAAAAAAGTACCATCTCTCCTTACAAAAACAAGCAAAAGCAATCACCTATTTACAGCATTATGGTCCAGGAAGACCCAGGATCTTTAAACCCTCTTTGTGTATTAAAGTATTTAGTACGTTTAACTTGTGACATTGTAGTTTTACTCTTTTTTCTCTCTCTACCAGTGACATGTTAACATGACTTGATAGCGCCATCCAATAAAAGAAAGAAAACACATTGTGTTTGAAAAAAGTGCCAAACTATTGAGGTCATCTCAAACAATGCAACCAACATTTTGAATAGAAGTCACAGAATAAATAGAAAACTGAAATCATAAAATAAAACCAATATTTTAATTTACATATGTTCTACAAGTTGCACAAGTAAGTTTTTCTTTCTTTCTTTTTGTTTGTTTTGTGGAGCAATCATTCATATAGTTCATCTAAAATCCAAAGGTTTGGGTATATTTTATAAAATTTCTTTAAAAAGAAAATGAAAAAAATATCCCAGCAAAAAAACAAAAAAACAAGCAATTTGAAAAACTAGCCAAAACATCTTCGAGCTCATGCAACTCACAATGTTAAGCTCTGTTTAAAATTCACCACAGGATAATGACTATTACAATAAAGAACAACAGCATTTAGACTCCTTTCTAAACATGCCAGCTTGAATATAAACCAGGTACGCAATCTGTTGCTGGAGACTTGAAGTGGAAAAGAAGAACAGAAAGAATTAATATTCTTTCAAAATCTGTCCAAAATATTTTAAATAGACAATTGAAATTCATGGCAAATGTGAAACACATAAAATTAATGGGAAAAAGGATGAAGTCTTCCTGTCTACTTCCGCCTCTGTCGCACTCTCCTTTTCAGCTGAAAATGCAGAAAAAGAAAACAAGAAAGCAAAATAAATAAGCTATTTTTTGTCTTCTAATTTTGGACATCATTTTAATATATTAATTTCCAGTACCTTTACTACATTAATAGAGAGGAAAAAAATTTCAGTAAGAATAACAGCAACAATTTTAATAATACTTGAAACTGGCTCTTAACAGATGAGATGTTACATCTGCCTACAAGCTGAGAAACAAAATTAGATTTTTATTGACACAGGGATACCAAATAATTAAAAAAAAAACACAAAAAAACCCTCCTTGATTACCTGAGCGTAGAATAACACACACACACACACACAAAAATAAGCAGAAACTTTCTTCCAATGAACAATAATAATAAAAAAATTCCATGTGAGGATAAGAGGACCCCCCCCCCCACACACACACCCACAAAACTGGCGATTTGGCAACCTTGTTGACAAGTCACTGATTTCAGAGTTGGCTTGTTTGAAATATAAACCAGAAAATATTTCAATTACATCCCCTTTCAGCCCTATCATCATGTGGCAGCTTTGCTCCTCCTCTGATTTGAACTATCGAAAGAAACAATATGCAGATCTACTTGCCTCACTGGCATGTTATTTGACCCAGTTTTATTGATTTCCGCTGGTTATTACAATTGACATTCAATGATAAGAGCAGTTTACACTTACATTGACTGCCTTGTCTTCATCACTGCTCCGTTCATCCTGGGATGATGATAAGGACTTGGTCACAGCAGTGCTTTGCATTGATGATTCAGATCTCTCTGGACTTTCTTCTCCATCTGATGTGCCATTCAACAAACGACCTCCTCTCCTGCAGGGGAAGACACAATAAGCATGACATAAGGTGATAATCATATTGCTCTGATCAAAAGCCTACGGGAAAAAGATACTCTCTAATGATAAAATGAACACACCTGGACATAGCGTGTATATAAACCACACAATAACACTCTCTCACACTTTGTTCTCATTTTAAACTAAGCAGCACTAAGCTGATTCGACACACAGCAACAGCACACCAAGAAGATGCTCACCCCGATGACTGAAGGGCTTTGATAGGCTTGGGTCGTGCTACAGGTCCTTTCCTAACAACAGCAGGTTGAGTCTCTGAGGGTGAGGGGATTGTTGTGTCTGAAGATTCCCCATCTTGAACAGATCCTCTTGCTGATCTCACCCTAATGATATTTTTTGGAAGAAAAAGAGGCGTGAACAGGTGATGACTGAAGGACACCGACCTCACTCCATTCCCATAACAATGCACCAAAAGACATGAAGCAGAATCCCAATATCAATGGCAGCTATATGCATTATCGAGATCACAGAGTACTTAATTTCCATTTCAAAAGTTATCAACAAATAAAAATAAAAATAAAAGACAATCATATGTCTGCCTGCTTATAACACATCCAAGTTAAAATTTTCACTTGTTTGGGAGACGTAAGTTGAAATCAAGTATTATATTTAACGAATGAAGAAAACAAAATATTAAGTAGCTTGCTGTCTTGATTGGATCTGAGGCAGTATTTGTCGGCTAATTAATATTTATAAATGCATCAATTCAATCTCTGAAATTTCTTTTTTTTAATGAAGGATTATCTTTTATGTACCTGTTCTTACCAGAGCATATAAATAAAATAGAACTACTTTCACCAACAAGTGGAAGACAAAATTGGTTAAAGAAAAATCTCTCTCTTATAATTTCTTATCAAAAACTTTGTTGCAATCCTTGATAACATGAGATAACTTGAGATCACTGTGACTATGAGTTCTTCAAAATCATATATCTATCTACTCTCAGTGTCATTACAGTCTCTAGAATAGCTTTTGAGTATAATTTTTTTGTTTAAATACAGTAAGTTTTTCCTTACATTTCCAGAAATGCTCAACAGTAGGAAGTGAACAGTACAGATCATCTTTAATAGCTTTTTTTTTCTTTCCGTCTGAATCACTCCTTGCCAAGGGAGATAAAAAGTTTAGAAGGAAAAAAAAAAATGAAGAGAAGAAAGATAGCAAGATATCAAACCTTTTGGCTGCTACTGCTGCTCTGTTACTGTTAGAAGCTATTGGGGAGGATGGTGGTGATCTTGCCTTGTCAGGAGTGAAACTGGGTCTTTTTGAACTAGCAGAGAGAGAAAAAAAAAGAAAGAGTGAGTATGAGAGAAAATAAGTGAAAAATCAGTGAATAAAAACTGAAAGGGATCCACTGACAAGGACCGAAGTTTCCATTTCAAAGCTTTCCAAAGCTGTTATCAAGGATTTGAGAATTTCCTGTGTAAAATGTCAAGTGCCACCCCATTATAAAAAAAAAAGTAAATAAATAGATTTGGTTTGTTTTTTTTAAATTACAAAAACATATGTGTGTACTTTCCCAATGAGCAAGTTGGAGCTGACCAGTAACAGGGTAGCAGATTCAAAGAAAAAAGTTTCATGAAATCTTACATACCAAGGTAAGGTCCATTTCAAAAAATTCTTTTACTTCATATGAACAGAAAATTAATAATAACAACAAGATTAATTAGAGAGTGACTTATTGCCATGGGGATTTAAAATTTCATGAAATTGAAAAATTTACAAAATTCAGTTTGAAAAAGTTGAGTATCTAAAGTAACTTACATATCCTCTCGAAGGGTAGGAGGCTTGAGTCTTCTAACAATTGCAGGACTGTTCTGAGGATCCACTGCTTTCCTTTTGGATGCAGGTCCAGAATCATCACTGTCAGCTGCCCTTTTCCTGTCCTTATGTGATGTGGAGGATGACGATGATGATGAAGGAGATGAATTTGGAGGTGATAGACGTACTGGTAACTTCAATTTTTGACCCTTACCCTGTGCTGCCCCGTTAACTTTTGTTTTCTTACTCTCACTGCCTTTGCTGCCTTTCTTTTCTGGACTGAAATCATCAATCTTTGTCTGCTTCAGATTACTTTTTCCTTGGTTGGCAGGATCTTTGGCTGGTCTGCCTCTTGGCCGAGGGCCTGGTTTCACAATATTTTTTTCTTCTTTATCGTCCTCTGACTCTTCCTTCTCTTTGGCACCTGCCCTCCTACCCCTACCAGGCTTGGAAACAGCTTCTGACTTCTTGGTCGGGGCTGCTTTCTTCTGCTTGACAGTGTCTTCTTGGTCTGACTGTTTAGGTGACTGAGAGTCTCCAGAATCAAATGACTCCTCAAATGATTTTCCATCTGAACTGAAAGGCAAAATCATTATAATACCATGATTTAGATAATAGCTAAAAGATGCCAAAAAATTTCTCTCTTATCTTCATTCATTGGCTAAAGCAGACCTGTAAATGATAGTTTGAAAAATTGACTGAACTTTTCCGCGACCCCAAAAATCATAATACTTTCCAAACACAGAGGTGCTTAAAACTTATAAGTAAGCAGGTCAGCTTTGCTGCAAACAAATTGTCAATATTGGTACCATTGACATTTTAAAATAATAATACAATAAAAAGTGAAAAAAATGTAGGCAGGACTACCTGATTTACTCACACTTGGTGTCAAGTGGGAGAAGGTTATTTCTTGGCAGGGGGCATTTTCTGCATTTCTTTTGATTATTTTATTTCAAACAAAAGATGTATAGGGATCTTTGATTGATCATGGTGTAAACCTTACCAGTCAGAATACCGTGTCAGCCTTTGACAGCAAAATTATCATAAGAATAACACAGTCTAGTAAAATGTAACCATAACAGATTTGATTCTCTAACAAGAAGCACTTTAATTTCAATAATCCTTTTGATACTTTTGCCGAGGTTTTTTTTCCATGAAAACGGGTCATGTGACATTCACTAATTATGATAGATTATCATTTTAATAACAGAAAACCAAAGTGATTAAGACACTCACACTGGCTTTTTCCTCTTCCTCCCTCCTGGATTTTTTTGAGAGGTAGGTGTGTAAGGGAAAGGGTTGACAACTGGAGCGTGACTAAGTACAACTATCTCTGTAGGAGAAACACTGGCACCAGCAGATTTCTTGCTGTCAGCTGCAGGATAATTGACAGAGCCAGCAATCCGTCTCTGAAATTCATAAAGCAGGTCATCAAGTCATTTATAAACTCTCATCTTAAAATCTAATTTTTGCAGACGTTTATCAAGAAAATGAAAAAAAAAGAAAAGTTTTTTTTTCTAAAACACTGAAAAATCCTTTCAATGCACAATGGTTCTACAGAATAGCGTTGAAATTTATTTCTAATAAAAACTTTCAGAGTATGTGACTCAAACGCATATAGGTAACATAGATCCAGAAAGCAAACAAAAAGGAATTCATCACGGGGTAATCCATAACATTTTTGCTATAACAGGATGGCCATGAAATTTCCTTCCTGGGTTCAAAATGTCCAAACACAGTAATTTCATTTGTATGTCTATATAGCGAAACATTACCTTTGACCTTATCACAAATCACACACACACAAAACAGACCAAAAAACAAAAAAAAAAAGTGATGTCATAACAAACTAACAAGAAGATGTGCACCTGTCAAACTGGTATGACACAAAATGCAAAGAAATACCTGAGCCTTGACAGAAAACCGGAGCTTTCTGTATTTCTTGGTATTTGAGTTATTTCAATTTTAAATAGGAGTATAATAAAAAAAAAAACAAAAAAACACCCTGTATATTTATTTTCCTATTGATCAGACCAAAACCAATATGAAGTATGAGCAATCACCTTTGCTTTGCAAGAAGCAAAATTATCGCCAAAAGGGATAAAAATGAGATAAACATAGAGCTATTAAAAACAAACAAACAACAATACCTCAAGATACCTTCATTTGGCAGCTAACAATACTTACTTTTGGATCAAATGGAAAATCTTTCGGCAGGTAGCTTTGTTGATTAGAATAATTCTGTCAATTGAAAATGAAAGTTACCATTAACTTATTGTAAACACTTTAACACTGGAAATAAACAAAAACATAAGCCTCCACTAGTGTTAGGGAAAAGGACGGACTTGACGGAAAACAGTTTTCTAGATTTTTATTTCTTTTAAAATTTCAGACTGCAGATTGTAATACTTTAAAAAATTTTCCATTATCTATTGATTTTTTTTGTGATTTTTTAAAGACTCGGTGTCAGTGGATACTGTTTTTGAGAAAATGGCTGACAAAGATTATGAACTAAAAGTATGAGTGGAGGTAGATTTCAGCCAAGCATTACAACAATACAAAGTGTTAAAAGCAATGGAATGGAATGCGTTATATTTTTTATTGTCGCTGTCTTCAAGATCTAACACAACTTTAATCTTCCTTGTCACTCTTCCTAAACTCATTCATCAACAATCAACTGCATCAACTCTTAGCTATGATAGACAACAAGACTGTCTAAACATTTCTACTGGTCATGTTGAATCAGCTGAGATTGATTAAAGATCCAATATCCAAAACTGAGTTCGGATTGATTAAACTTATTAAAAAAGTATTCTCTTCTCATCCATTGATGTAAGTTATGTAGAGTTTTGACTTCTCTGTAGCTTCATTTGTTGTGTCAATCGATCGACGGACTCTTCAACCTGCACAATGAATTGAGACTAGCCTGGACGTTTAGAGCTGTGTTGTTTTGAGCCTATTATCAATTACAAAGTTTTTACCAGCATAAAACAACTGATTTGTTATTTATTTATGAAAAAAATAACTAGAAAAAACATAAGATGTTTCTCTTTAAAAGTTTAAGACTTTATTTGAGAGGCTGGCAACGAATTTGTATTTGGTGGTCGCAATTTTGAACCAAAACAAAGTCATTGTCATGCGCATTAAAACAACTCTGGTTCAAATCAATTCATACTTTGTATAACAAAAGATGTTTAACTAAAGACAAAATTATTAGGGGGGCCTTTTGCACTAATCTGACAGTAAAATGTGGAAGTGAACGCAAAACAATTGTAGGAAACTTGAGACGAATAGCATCGAAAGGGTGCATTCGGTTACTAGCCTGCACAAAGGGAACCGGATCATGGTTTTTTTGCACACTGGGTTTATTTTTAGAGCTGAGGGAATTTCAGAAAGATTGGTATGTCATTCAATAGTATCCGAGCGGTAAAATTAGTAAAGTTGCCAAAAATGACGTTCTCGTTCAATCAAATATCATTTTTGTCTGCCATCGGTTTATAAACTGATCTACCATCAAATAACTTCAAGATACACCAACTTAGCATTTATTCTAAAGCCTGAGAATTTTGGAGATGAAAGATTAAATATTTTTGAACATTGGGCGATAGAAAACCAAAAATTGATCAATGATCCTGAAACTTGACTAAAAAGCCTGTATCTCGGCAACTGATTTGCGCCAAGTCCTGGTTTTCCCTGGCGGCCAGAAACATTACACTCTAGTTAAATGATTCAAATAAAAGGATAAAATTATAAAATGAGATAAAGCTTTGAAATAAAAATAAAAGAAAGAGGGACAGGGGAAGAGCAACCGAAAGTCCAATCTTTAAAATACAGTTTCATCCATTAGAAATAATTGAGAAAAAAAAAAAATTGTTGATTAATTTGAAGTTTCCCAGCACCTTGTCTGGGTTTGTGAAGAGCTTGCCAGGTAAGACAGGTTCCTGAGAGATTTCTTTCAGGGTGATGTTGCCTGTTTTCACATGAAGGAGACCCATGGCAATGTCACAAACGGCATACAATTTCTGCAATGAGATAAAATACATCTTCCACTGAACAGGAACAAAAAGGGAGGGCTGATATAAAAAGAAGTGGCTTTGCCTGTCATTGCTTTAGCACATGGGAGATCATGTGCCCAGGGATGGTTCGACCCATAAGCCATTAAAGACAACAACAAAAAAACCTATTTAGCCAACAGGCTATCATTTTGAAATTCCTGATTAGAAAATGCTAACAATAAAACTCAATCATATGGGTAAACCTTGAAGTGTACCAAATGGATAAATGACCAGCCTTCATACTTCATCAAGGCCCAGGCCAAAATGTCAACAGAAAAAAAGGGACCACTACTGTTTGTTTTTTCTCTGCATCAGTTGCAGACCTGCCAACAACCCCCCCCCCCCAAAAAAAAGGGTATTTTTCATGGAAAAAAATCAGTTTAAAGAAAAAACAAACAAACCTAGAGCACCTAAACATATACTCCACAATTTCCAGGTTGACATTATTCGAAACGAACAGTGAAGAAAAAGCTTTTGTCTGATTGGCTGAAATACTCAGAGAATGAAAGTACGAACAGTGAAGAAAAAGCTTTTGTCTGATTGGCTGAAATACTCAGAGAATGAAAGTAACAACCATGTATAGATTTAAGATTCACTGATACAGAACCATAAGGCAAACTCTGCTATCGAGACCTGCCAGCCGGCTTACTATACATCTCTCAATTGGATTCACATGAATGTATGAATATTTACCCATCAATGACTAACAAAAAAGGGCATTTTTCTGAACTGACGCAATAATCCACATTAAGTAGAGTTTTTCTCATGGATCACAACAAATTTGAAGGAAAAAAAATTGAAGTATCATACATTCCGTCAAATGCATTATAAAAGAATATAAAAAGCAGGGCAATTCTTATAAGATTGAAGCACTTGTCATGTCTGTAATTGATATATTCAAGAATGTTTTTTCTCTTTTATGTCCCATTTTAAGTAGGGAAGCTAACTCCAATTAAAAAAATAAAACTACTGAACTTTTTACAAAGTACCTACAATTGAAAAGTATCAGATAAAGAGAATACAATTAAGTCCAGTGAGTATTACTCAAACTCACGCGACTCCTATGATTACTCGCACAGCCAGCATCACATCGTAGAAAAATATATTTATCTTTGAATTTCCGTCTTACCCTCGAAGTGTAGAAAAAATACGAATATTTTGCTATAAAAAAAAAAAGATTTTTTTACCTCCAGTTTTTATTTCTCAGTACCTGGAACTTTGAAACACCAGAAAAAAAACGTAACCCTGTAGATGCGACACTGTTAATAGAGCAGAGTATACTAAATATACCTACCTTATTTGCAGATTCTTCATCAGGGCACTGTGCATCTTTGGTCTGCTTAATATTCTCAATCATACGACGCAGGAAAGCATAGTTGTAATCTTCATGACGTTGAGTGAGAGGTTCCAGTAAGAACCAAAGGCACCTGAAAGATAAAGATGCTCTCTGATAATCACAAACCACATCAATTGTTTTTTTAAAAAAAAAAATTCAAAACCTTTTAATAAAATGGCAACACATTAAGGGTACATCAGAAAAATTTAGTTTAAAACCAAGCAAACTAAAAACCCAACAAAAACAAACAAGAAAATGTCTAAATAAGCCAACAATGAAAAAATAATCCCCTTTATCACAACAAAACGGCTGAACACTCATGTTTGTTATCATTTAATAAAGATACTCATTCACTCACTCCTTTAGATTCATCAGACTGTCCAGATCTTCATAGGATTTGAGATCAGGATCATGTGCCAGCAAGTGGATGGAGTAGGGAACCATATAGTCAGGGAGTAAATAAAACATGCGCCCTAGGGAGAGAGCAAAAAAATGTAATTGAAAATAATCAGTGAGGAAAATAATTCCGCTTACATAAAAATCTATGTTTGTAAAATCATGAATAGAGATCAAGGGTCATGGCAACTTAGGACAAAAGATTTTCTTCTAATTTTTGGGTTTTTCTTGGACATTTCATCATCTACAGTTGTTACTTTAAAAAGACCATCTATGAGTTCCGTCCGCCTCAGGAATCATCTTAATTTTCCATGGAGTTACCTCTTCTACTCATACACCTTTGGTCCATCTCCAAACTTCGTGCTTATTTTACTCTTTTACACTTAAAATCTGTTTCATTAAAATCTGGAGTAAAACAAGATCACATAACTAAAAGAAATTTCAAAACACTCGGTTCAATAAGCCCATTCAATATAAAAACAAATGAAAACAGGGCTCGTAGCCACTGTAACCAAAGTTTTCATCTCTTCTTCTCTGCTGGTATTAAGACCTATATCTTTTCTTTCACAGATGTGGGAAGAGAGCATTCATTACCTCTGGCGCTAGGGTTCTGTTTGATAAACTCCCTCCTTTTGTTTATGTTCAGGGTGAGAAACTGCTTGATCTGCTGTCTCCTCTCCTTGATGGGGTCGTTGGCACCCAGGCAGAGGATAGACATGTACTCCAATGGCAGTTTCAGGGCTATCAGACTCTTGTGCAGCCAGTTGGCAAACCGGAAGCGCACTTGGAAACACACATCCTGTGACAAAATTATATAGACAAGGGGACATAAGCAGACATGCCAACCCAAAATTTGGCTCAGAGTAATTTTAGACACCAGTCACAGTAATTTCAAAGCTCAAAGAGTAATCTTTTTGCGCGCGATTGGTGGGTGGGGGGGATAACAAATAATAAAATAACTTTTTTAATTACTTGGAGACAGCATCAACCAACAAAATGTGCATTAAATGTTTCTCAAAAATGAAGTTTGTTTTTTAAAAAAGCCACTTTTTCTTGTTACCAATTCCAGAAGTCCCCTGCCATCATGTGTACTTGCTTGGTGAGGGGGGTTCGGGTGGATGTTCCCCCCGGGAGAAAATTTTGAATAATATTGTGCATTTTGGGAGCACTCAGAGATACCTTAAAACACCTATCTTGTCTCCAAAATACCAAATAGAGAAGGGGGAATATAAGAAAAAGGGAGAAGGAGAGATAAGGCAGAAGGAGTATCAAAAAGGCAGATTTTGGGAAGAGAGATAGGATGAGGATAGAGGGGAAAGGGATAAAAAAATTGGAGGTGGGAGACTAGGAGAGAGAGAGAGAGAGAGAGAGAGAGAGAGAGAGAGAGAGAGAGAGAGAGAGAGAGAGAGAGAGAGAGAGAG
>JBCIKM010111865.1:0-14261 GCA_039654465.1 Melibe viridis | reverse complement strand
TATAAAAAGACACAAACTTTTTGAAATTCTCATCATGAAGTTGTCACTCAGCACTGGACGACAGCTAAAGTTGGTAGAAACACTAAACTTGATTTTTCATGTATCATAGAGTTATTCAGATTTTGTGATTGAAGCCCTCTTTGATGTGTCAAAAATACCATTTGTTCCACTTTTAATTGATCAATGCCATTAAATTTAGAGGGGTGTTCAAGACCACAGTGCATCATGAGGTTGTGTGTGCGTGGCGTGTGTGTTATTTTTTTTTTTTTCCCGTTGTGCATGCACGTGTGAATCATGGGGTTACAGTACCGAAAAGAACTGGACAAAGTGATTTGAGTCAAACAATCAGACCAAATGACGGTTTAAGTAGTTTGGATGCATAAAACAAAATAGGACAGTTAAGTTAATTACATTGAATTCCTTGCGATAAGTAAGCTTATTATCATCATCGGGTAAGGCAATTTTGCTGGTATTACAATATAGAGCTGGGTTAGGGTGACAGTTAGATCAGGGGTTCCCCCAACCGGTGGATTGCAAAGCCTTTGCAGGGGGGTCGCAAACACGTGGCTGGGGAGTCACATTCCACTGTTAGAAGTAGCTATCATATGGAATGTTGAAATAATCCCTATAGCAATGGGCCCGCATGGCACTTTTGAAGTCTTGGGGGTCGAGAGTGCCAAAACATTGGGCACCCATGATTTGGATCTTAGAATTCCATTTTAGGATTAGTTTATTTATAGTGTATCTCATCCTGGCACTGCCAGTCAAATTTTTAATTTGGAAGTTGCTATTCTCACCAGTTCCTTCTTCTGATTAAATGGCACACTAGCAGTAATTTAGTACACAAATTAAGCAATTCACCTGCGTATATATGTCTACATCACTAATTTTTACTGACTTTCAACTATTTTGGACACCTCACTCTGAAAGTCATTTATCTAATGCATAAAAAAAGTTATCTTGGTTGCCTATTTCTTTCTCTGTTACACATGCCAAAACCATGTGAGAATAGTGAGTCATGGGATATTCTCACCCTGGTTGAGAATAAACGCAGCCTCTAAATTTGCCCAAATCTTATTGATTAGGTGGAAAAAAGACTAAAATCTAACTGTGATCACTGTATATGCCTCGTATTGACTTGACTTACACTTAAGCCTCTTGATTCTGATGGGAACATAGGGCTGCATGTGCCTCATATTAGTAGTTGTTATCACCCAGAAACTGGCCAATAGTAAAAGAAAAGTTGGAGGATTTTATGATAATTTGTTTAGTTTCCAGATTTTTAACTGCAGAAGAGACTGGATTTATAATCAATCAAGGTTCAGAAAGTGCATACAATTTGAATTTCTTCCAGAACTGCTCAAAACCTATAGATGCTAACTTTTATATCCTTTTTTTGGCAACAGGACACTCAAAACAATCCAAGACAAGATGGAAGATCAACTGAACAGCTGAGGCCAATTTGTAAGATTAAACTTTATAATGTCACTTCGTGTTAATTATAATTATTTGGTCATCTTGCCTTTTAGTGTATATATTTTCTTTTTCGTCATCACTCAGACTTATCTTTGACATGCCTGTATACATAAAAAGCATGAAGTGAAAAATACGAGTTTGTGCATGGAATGTTTATTTATAAATCATATTTACAATATTTTTAATGCTTTTGAATTTCATTGCCTTTCTCATACATAAATTTAATGCTGTAAGTGACTGAGATTTTTTTCACTGCGCATTGAGCATTTATCCAGTTATGGAAATGAGTGATTTATATGTGCTCTGCGTTATTGCTTTTTTTTTAATAATTTTTATTTTATTAAAGTGATTTATTTTTTAAAAGCAAAATTATGTTTGTCTTAGTGCTCTGCATTTCTAAACAGCTTGAATAAATTTGTACCATTTTTGTAACAAAAGTTCCTCATTACCCCGGCCAGATCATGACCTGGTTCTTCTCCTTTGTATTCTTTGTTCCCGCATAATCATTTGTTCAATTCGTCTGTTAGAAAAACTGAACAGTCTTCGGCATCTCTCCAGTATTTTGCTGTTGAGGGGTGTGGTGTCAGGCCAAAATGTCATCCTGAGATCTTGGAGGATTCCATTAAGGATGTAGTCAACATTTTGTGGGCGTTATCCACACCTTGGTGACAGGGTTCAAATACATGACTGTTGAGGCACATATGCGTCGATGTAAAAAAATGTGACTTTTTGCTGCTACATCGCACAAACTATGACTATGGATTACAGCTTGAAATCTGTTCAGCATCACTCTTAAAGGGGCGGATGTGGCAGAGAGGTACGGTGCTTGCCTCTCAAGCAAAATGTCCTAGATTTGGGTCCTATGAACGGCGAAAAATGGTCTGTTGTCACAACCTGGTGGCATAGAGGTACAGATATCTCTCAAATCAAAAAGCCGCTCGTTCAAGTCCCATGGAAAGCTTAAATGATGGGCCGTTTTTCTGTTCGGAAGCCACTCCCAAGTCCTAAGTAGGTGGGATTGAGCATTTAGTCCTATAGGAGACGGACAATAAACTAGGAGGTCCCGAGTGCACCTTTCGCACATTAAAGAACGCATAGCATTTAGAAATCAAAAAGAGTAGGCAGCAAGGTTGCTGTCCAGGCAAAATTCCAGATTAATCCCTACATGGGGACGGTGGCTCCAGTGGTAAGGCATTGGACTTTCTTGCTGAAGATTGTGGGTTCTATTCCTGCCGGTGCCATCATGTTATGTTCTTTGGCAAGGCAGATCACCAAACTTACCTTGCAGGTCCCCCTAGTTGTTGAAAACGTTGTCCCTCTGTCCGAAAAATTATAACACGCCTAACAGGCAACTTGCCTGGTCATATGTATAAGGCAACTGCAGACAGCACTATTTCGTGCTTCTTGGCACTCATCAGTGCAGCCTAACTGAAGTCCCGGAAAGTCGGGGGAAGTAACTGGGCAAAGAGAGAGTACTCAAGCAAATCAGATAGTTTGTGAGTTTTGCATAACGCTTTAAAAACTCTGCCCGTTACTCCTTTTTCGTTGCCAGACAGGGATGTAATGGTGTTGTGAAGTGCATTCTGCACCCTGGTGGATATGTGCGATTTAAATGCTATCTATTGCTATTGTTATTAAAATTAAATGCAATTTTTTACACATCTGTTAAAAGAGGGAATTCCTGTTCGAAGATGAAAAATCACAATGTTTCCTATCCTTAAATTGCTATGTCATCTGTTCAAGGAGAGAGGAGGGAAATTTCAAAAGATTGCTGATTTCAAATGGTGGTTAATAGAAAGGGCTCCAGTTATATTTAAATCTATGCTTTACTTCATTTAGCTTGAGTGTTTAAAGTTTTAGTCTGTAATTCTTATAAGAATTTTACATTCGCGGGCAATGCCTGGTACTTGGTTGTATAAAATTTCTTGATTTTTTTTTCCTTCAATTTTCAGTCCTGCGTGCGGGAGTCGTCAGTCAAGCACGTGGATCTGCCTACATTGAGATGAATCGCACCAAAGTCATTTGTGCTGTGTGAGTACTTAGGATATGTCGGATGATGACGATGAACGCCCCAATTAAGTTTGAAGCTGTACAAAATTTGTTTTTTATTCATCAAGGATTTATTTTCTTCTGACCGCGGCTTTAAAATGCGGGTGCATTCTCTTTTCTTTATAGCGTGAAGGAAATTAAAAAAAAAATTTTAAAGGAATTTTAAAACCAGTACCAATGGAATTCATCAAGTATCCTTTAAGTAAGTATGCTGCTCTGAAACAGTATCGGAATCTGGATTTCTTTATATATCCAAATTTCATTATTGAATCATCCTGAAATTTTTCTGTCACGTGTTTGACATTCATATATGACAGATACGGCCCGAGGGAGATTCAACGGCGAGAGGATTTCAGTCTTCAAGGACAGCTGACCTGTGAATTGAAATTTGCCCCATTTTCCTGCCAGTACCGTCGTCCTCACCAGCAAGACAACCAGGAGAAAGATCTGTCGTTGCAGTTGCTGGAGGCCTTGGAGCCAGCTATCTGCTTGGTAGGCTTCACATGCAGATTTTTCTTTTGTTCAAAGATGATATTTCCATCTATTTTTTAATTTTTTTATTCTGTTGGTAAAATGAGTTATAAACATCAATTTATAGTGTGAAGCCAGAGGAACTGAATAATCTGTCTCTTTTTTACATAAGATACGATAAGATATACTTATTTCATCCTATATCGGTATTGTGAACAATAATGATTCATAATGTACACAGATAAGATAAGGAACAATATTCAAAAGCAGGACTTCCTGACATGACCAGACAATATAAAATCTCTGGGTAGTATAAAGTAAATTTGTAGATCGATTGAAATATACCGTGTATTAGAGGCTTTTAACATAAGATTTTCTATAGTTTGTATTAGAATTGGCTAGTTTATGTTATTTGCTCTCCTGTAGAATTTGAAACAGTCCTATGATCAAACACTGTTTTGCTGTCAAACACATGCACATGCTGTTGTCAACACACACATGTAGGGAGTTACATTCTGATAAAATAACAAACCCTCTACATATTATTTGTAACAAAATTCTGTCTACTTTGTGAGTAAAATAAAGCATCTCCCCATTCACATGCACAGCTGATGTGCGAATAATGAAAAGATGTATTTGATGGGAGCAATGTCTTTTGATAACTTTTTTATTTTGTCTACATTTGAGGCTATGTTGCTTCAAATTTCATTCTCTTTTCAGCATTTTGTGGATAATTCACAAAGTATCTGAACACATGAATAGTCATGTGATTGGCTCTTTATATCAACTATGCTCTCTCTCTTTGACATTCTTCTCCTGTGGAGTGTAATAGTATCATTCTTATAAATAATTTTCTTTTACAGTGAATTATTTATGTACCTACTAGCAGCTATAAATGGATTTTTATTGTTGGATTTTTTTATTTTTTTTATTTTGAGATTTTTATTTGTTTTTTTATTATTTCAATCTGTCAGCACAAGTACCCAAAGTCCCAGATTAATGTGTACGTCACAGTTATGGAGCACGATGGAGGAGGTAAAAGAGATTTTAACATAACAAAACGTAACAGGTTTAGGGTCTGACTGGTAGGTTTTGGCCTTTTAAATGCCCTATTATATAGTCTTTGACTTTCACTAAATAGCACAAGATTCTAAAAACACTTCAAAAGTTTAAATTGAAAGCAACAGTGTAGATGGAATAAAAAAATTTAAATAATAGAATTGTAATCACAAATGTTGCAGAGCAAATAATATAGCTACATGTTGATAAACATAAAAACACGTAACAACTCATCAAAGTCATACATTTTTAAGAGTTCCTTGTCAACGGCATACTTAAAACTTTTGACGTAAACACTGATTTCAGTGTTTAGCCATCTGAAAGATTTTTTAAAAAGTCTGAGAAAAAGGCCTTGTATTCAGTTCTTTTTACAAGTTATAAACACTGGTTGACAAATTGAATTTAGACAATCTTGTGTAGAACCCTGGAAAAAAGATGTATTGGGTTTTTAAAGTATATTTCTTGAAACGTTTATATAGAATTGGCAAGCATCCTTCCTTTTGTGTGTGGAGAGAGGGTTAAAAATAAAACAGCACGGCAACTCTTAAATACACAAAAAAAATGAAGCATTTATTTTTTGCTGGGCTGTAAAAAATTTTTTTGTTTGTTTGTTTAAGCTTAAGTGTGGAACAATCATATTATTATTGTTTTACATAGTTTTTTTGTTGTATGTGTTTGTGTGTTTCTCAGCCCTGTGTGCAGCCACTCTGTGTGCATCCTTGGCCCTGTCCACGGCTGGCATAGAGATGTACGACATCATTCTCGCCTCCTCTGCTGTAAGTTTTGACAATAAGATAAAATTGTGTAGACGTAGTGACAAGATGAGTCAAAATGATCTCTCAAAGTGGTGCCCACTTGTGTGCCAAAGAAAGGTTTAAATGAATTAAATTGTCTCAATGATCGGACAGCCTCGTCAGTGTAATGGTTAGCACGCTGGACCGGCAATCCAGAGATCCTTGGTTCGAGTCCCGGCTGTGGAGGTAGATTTTTTTAGACAATTTTTTATTTTTCTGTATTTATTAACCTTTCTCTATGGCTTTGTCTTGTCCTCCTCTTGACACCGTTTTCATACAATTACTATTTTTAAAATTTTTCACTCAAAGCCATGGAAATAAAGGCAAAACCAGAAAGGTTGTAAGTTGTTTGAAGAGGAATTCAAACTTGGGGCCTGCCACGTCCATCATTGCCAGGCCACTGAGTCCTCTGCCACTATTTCCAGTGCAAGCTCATACTATTCTTCATATGCTTGTTAGTTTTGTACATGAACTGTTGAGACATGCCACTAACCATCATCCAATTTAAATGTTGCCGTGATTGTACTACTTTTTAAAAAGAAGAATAAATGTCGTAACATGTGGAGGCCAACTTGTAAAGTGACGGGATTTTTTTGTTTGGGTCTAAGACCAATGCTATCATGTTGGCAGATTGCAGTAAATACTTTCCCCAAGAAGAGCAAAAAATGCCAGAGCAGAGCTTAAACCTGGGTCCAGGAATTTAATTAGAATCTTCCTCGGATCTCCAGAAATCCATGGAAATTAGTGGACTGAGATATGACATCAGTAATTTTGTATGTGTAGATGATACAAGATACACTGACATCACCTGGACCCTTGCCGTCAGAGGTATTTTCTCACTCAAGAACTGTCTGAATTTTTGGTCACAGCCTCTTTGTAAAATCAAAAGGGGCCATGATCAATGTTGGTCCTACACAGTAATTTTCAAAACTTTTTGGGTCGTTTTCTATTATAATTTTTGCCTTAGACTTGAGCCCCAAAACAATTTTAGAATGCTTCCATGCTTTGTGGATGATGCCTAGTCTTCTTCTCTTTGCACAGACACAGACTCGTGTGAAAATTTGTCCTTTTTGGGATGAAAAGAGGGAACCTTTTTTTCTTTCTTTCTTTCTTTCTTTATCTTTACCTTTAGTACCTTTCGGTGTAACGAGAGGGAATTTTATAGTCAATTTTTTGTAATTTTATTTTGTTTCATTATGTTATCCATTTCTTTGCTTTGCAGGCAGTTCTGAATAACGGTTTGCTGCTGGTGGATCCGACCAGTGAGGAGGAAGAATCTCTTCTGGCCAAAATGGTGGGTATCGAGATTTGATGCTATTGCTGTCGATTATTCAGGAGAAGCTAGAGTTGGTTGGGTTTTTTTTTTTTATGAAATAAAGTTAAAGGATTTGTTTGTGGTGATGAAAGATATTTTCCTATTATTAGTTTGTATACTATAAATTGTTGATATGCTTGTATTGTGCTCAATTTTTAAAATATTTTATCTTGTCATCAATCATTGGCTGCCCGCTTGCCGTCATGTGATCAAAATTTATTTACTACTTATGGCGGGTCAGTTTTTGGATGTTAAGGTCACTAGTGGTTCACTTCAACAACAAAATACTCCCTTTAAACCCTGTTTTATACAAGCAAACCTGATTTAATCGGAAAGGTTGAACATTGGAGCTCAAAATGATACTGTTTTTATCTACATATCTTTTTTGTTACAAACTGCCAACTCACTGGTTTTCCGATATATCTAAAAAAAAAAATAGTTTCATGGCTAAAAATTAAATTTTATGGGTATATTTATGTACCAAAAGCTGAAAATTGATAGACTTTACTTTCTGTGTCCAAAAAAACGTAAGTTAGTGTTTAGAGCTGAAATTTTAGACAAATATCTTAAACCGACGATTCCTTTTATGTAGAATGAGGTCAACATCATTGTCATGTGACATCTTTTGCAAATTCTCATTTGTTAAAGCATCCAAATAGACACAGACAATTGCAGGGGATGTGTAGTGTGTTATTTTCAGGTGTGAACAATCCCACTACCTGACACAGACAATGTCAGGGGATGTGTAGTGTATTTTCAGGTGTGAACAATCCCACTACCAAGCCCTTCACCGCTCACCCCGTGAATCAGGCCCTACTCCTTTAGCTAAGGGATGGCTAGAAAAGAGGTTTTCCTCACAGGATTTCACTATTCCCACATTACAGGGTTGAAATATTGATATATAATTGAGTTGCTCAAAAAAAAATGACTATTGAGTTCCTGGCGATAGGTACCACATAAATGCACATTGTATTTACATCTCACATTTAATGTTTGTAATGACAAAAGAAGAGAGCACCAAGACAAAATTGAAATTATATGAGTGACATTAAAATCATCGAATGTAGATATTAATGTAGAACCCTGTGGGGAGAATTTTGCAGGAGGATTTATCTATATTTAATTAATGAATGAAACTCGAGATATTTTTTTACAAGACACAAAGAAATGAGTGCCCACCTGTTGGATTTATTTATAAAGGAACCTAAAGAGACCATGCCTATTGGATCAAGAAGCAGTTACTGCTGCCCTGGATGGACAAGGACAAGAGAATTAGAAGCTCTTGACAATTAAGTTACAGATGGGAACTAGAAGCTCTTGACAAGCAAATTACAGATTGTTATGAAAGGACTGAAGAGAACCCTGATGCTGAAAACGTGACAAAATATAAGGCTGCTGAAGCAAAATTTTGAAGAGAAATCATTTAGTAAATTAAACCTTAATTATTTTTACAAGACACACACAAAAAAAGGAGTGCCCACCGCTTGTTTTTTTAATTTATTCATAAACCAAATTCAAATCATTGTTCTGCACTCCAATCAGGCATCATCCAGCAAGGGAGACAATATTCAAGGTGCAGCCAAGGCGGGCATTGTTTCGGTGGCTTACCTCCCCTCCATCAGTCAGGTTTCTGCCATCACCTCCCACGGGGACCTGGAACTCTCCACCCTGACAAAGGTAGGCTACCCACCAGTACTAGAATTCCCTTCCCTTCTTTGACATTCCTTCCAGTCCCATGCAATCTGATTCCATTCTACTCAATCCAGGTCAATTGAATTCCACTCAATGAATCAATGCAGTCCAGTTTTATTCCACTGGCATTCAATTCATTTCAATTCCACTCAATGAATCAATGCAGTCCAGTTCTATTCCACTGGCATTGAATTCAATTGAATTCCACTTACATCACAATTCAATTCAACGCATTCCTGCAATTCAGCTGACATCATAATTTAATTCAATTCCACTCAATGAATCAATGCAGTCCAGTTCTATTCCACTGGCATGGAATTCAATTGAATTCCACTTACATCACAATTCAATTCAATGCATTCCTGCAATTCAGCTGACATCATAATTTAATTCAATTCCACTCAATGAATCAATGCAGTCCAATTCTATTCCACTGGCATTCAATTCAATTCAATTCCACTGGCATTCAATTCAATTCCTCTGACATCACAATTCAATTGAATCCCTCTGACATCACAATTCAATTCAATCCCTCTGACATCACAATTCAATTCAATCCCTCTGACATCACAATTCAATTCAATTCCACTCTCTACAATTCAATTCAATTAAATTCTAATTTACTCAATTCAAGTCAGTTCAATTCTGATCAACTCATTTCAATTCAACACGTTATCTTTATATAACCACAAAGGGCTGATACAATACAATGAGAAAGAAAAGACAGTGTGTTTAAATTAAAAGATAGATATTTTTGTGAATTAAGACGAGGCAGAGTTAAAGGAAACGCACTTCATTGAAGCACACTTGTAAATCACACTCTTAAAAAGAACAAATGGTTCTATAGAACAGATTTTGAAGCACTTTATAGGGAGTAGAATGCATACATCCTGACTGATAGAAAGAACTACTGATACAAAGAGTTCATTTGGAATGTTCCCAGCTGTTCTTGCTGTCAGTGCTCTACTGTACAATTACATATTTCATCCACCTGGACACAAAAAAGTGTGACCCACATTTTCTTTAATTTTATAATTATGAAAGTGTCAAAAAGACTGAAGGAAAACTGCCGTAAGACACCCTCACTCTGGCTGCATCATGGCATAAGGAGGAGGATTTTTTAAACTGAGGGATCGAGAAGAAGAAGAAGAAGAATATGATGATGAATGATGTACATATTGTATCTTTATTGTAAGTGTACCAGGTTCTGTGTATCACTGATGCCATTGTTGTCGTCCCCCCCCCCACCCCCTTCTCCCTCTAACAGGCCATGAAGCTGTGCATCGCTAATTGCCAGAAACTGTACCCTGTGCTGCAGTCCACACTCGTGTCCTTCCTGCAGGAGAAAGCTGGAAAGACGAGCAGGGCAGCGGCAGCAGAGAAATAACACACTCTATCGTCCATCGTGTCACTTGTTACAATCAGTGTGTGTGTGTGTGTAATTCTATATGCTTTTTGTATCTTTTGAAAATCAACATCTATGTTAATTGATGTTAGTTTGGTCCCAAGTCTGTTCACAGAAAGAGAGAGAGAGATAGATAGATAGATAGAGAGAGAGAGAGAGAGAGAGAGAGAGAGAGAGAAAGAGAGAGAGAGAGGGGGGGGGGAGGGAGGGAGGGAGTTGGGTGTACGAATTCCAGCATAAAGTCCCATTTATTTGTTGGCTTTAGGTCCAAGTTCTCATCGAGTTGGTTAATAATATATTCTCTTGGTATGTATTATAAATGAGGCCTATATAATGTATTACCATTAACAATTAAAAATGCTCTGTTGAACTTCCATTTCCCCTCTGAAACTTGTCTGCAGTCTTATTTATTTCTTGAGAAGTTAAAGATGTCCTGGCTGTTCAGCTTGTAACGTGTCCAACTTGCGTGCCGAAGGGCGTGAGTTCGAGCCCTGCCCGGGGCTATCATGATTTGCCACGGACAACATGGGTGATTCCTGTTGGCATAGAGTGTAAGCTCCTTGACTAATCTATTTGCCTTCATGGGTGCCTAGGCTGTGGCACTTTGGGGTTCAGGGCGGACAGGCCAATAATTTTTTTTTTTTTTTTTTTTTTTAAGGATAGTGAGGTTTAAAATTCTTTTTTTTAAAAAGTATGATGGAGGACATTTGTGTTTGTTTTGTTCCTGTTTTAATGAGGAGTGTATCATTGAGACATTCTTCCATTTCTCTCTCAGTCTTCCCTTCTCTTCCCTTCCCTTCCCTTCAAACTGTCCCTCTCTCCCTCTCACCATTTCCTCCTGTTGTTCTTTAATTTCACCTTGACCCCTCTCCTTCTTACTCCCTTCCACCCCCTCCCCTATAAAAAAAAAATCAAACCCCAACAACAAACAAACAAAAAAAAAAACCCAGAGAAAACATGTGTGTCTACAATATAGGCCAATACTGATTGATTCATGAACAATTCACAGGCAGTTGTTCTGAGTTTGAAGTGATATCCCAATAAATTTCGTTGGTTACCCCATCTTTTGCTTTATACCCCTGCTAAATGAGAAATCTAGGAGTGACAGATCTGATGCTTCAAAACCTTTGGTGTTGAAACCTTTGAATTTGGCTTGTTAGGATTGGGGGGCGGGGAGGTTCTTTGCTCTTAAAAGTTTACTTTGTGTTATTGCTGTGAATTATTTTATGTGAAATTCAATAGGAGCTCAGTTGTAAATGGGTAAGGAGCTCTTGAAGATGGCTGAACGGTGACATTTTTGGGTGCGCTTTTCTGATTGGAAGTTACTCCCTGGTTATAAAAGTGCATGTTTTAGCACCTAAACCTGTCTTAAATGGTCGATAGACATGCACTTGGAGACCTGATGTGTATGTCGTGTGTAAAGAGAAACAAAACAAACAAACAAATATAATATTAAAAACACCTTTAGCCTTTGGAAATTACAAATAATGCCTAATATATAATCTTGTTATACAGATCATAAGGTCATGTGACCCGATTTCTTCAAACATTAAAGGTTCTGTGGAAGTAGATTTGTAAAAATGTTTGAAAAACAAAAAACAAATCGTGTTTTTTTAAATCCCCAAGGTGTATTTGAAGCTTTGAAAAGCCTTAAATTGCCGTTAAAGTTTTAGCTTTTAAAATCCAATTTGACAAACCAGTGCATCCAAATAGTTCTGTCCCCTCACTCTACGCTTCCAGCAGGTATTCTCCAGCCTCTTTTTTTGGGGAGGGGCAAATCAACTCCATCTTCATTACCTAACACAGGTTTAGGTTTAACACAGTGAGGTTTAGCCGCGCATGTACAGAGTTTTCGAGTTTGTTTTGATTGAATTACAACTATATATATCTATGCATATGATCCCTGAATTGTCCACGATCTCTAACAAGATATTGGTTGAAGAGAACATTCGATAGCCAAAACATAATCAGTGTATAAAATGGATTATAAAACCATTGCTTTTGCATTTGTTGTGAGACAATTGACTGGTTGAGACTAATCACTCCCTTCTCTTATTTTTTGATAAAACTTCCTTCCTCTGGGTTTTTGGACCTGCTGGTGGTTGGTGGGAGTCCCTGGTGGGTGCTTTTACTTCTGTTTCTTATCTTTTACGCTGAAGCTATCGTCTTACTATTTCCCCTTTTCTGTGATGTCCTGTTTTTGTTGTCTTGTTTGCAATTCAATGGTCATCCTTTATTTCACACCTTTTGGTACATAACCGCAGGGTCACAAGTTGAACGTATTGAGTACTTTTGTATACAAAGGGGGTTTAAAGATCCTGGTTCTTCCTGTACCATAATGCTGTTATATGTGATGGCCATTGCTTATTTTTGTAAGGAGGGATGATATTTTTAGTCATTGTAAATCATCTCTCGGTGGAATCCATGTGTTTTGAGATATGATATTTATTTTTTAGTGTAAATCATCCCCTTGTCACGATTTTCTTCAACCACGAAAGACAAACTACAAAAGAAAAGACCTACCCACACTGACAGTTTTACTGGATATCCAGACTTCGTTCAAGAAATTATGAAGTTAATTCAAATTCTCTCACAATCGGGCGGCTATGGGAGTATATAATGGTAGCATTTTCTTTCTGGACCAGCAATCCAGCGATCCGGGTTCGAGCCCTGGCTCAGCTGCCAGTTTTTGAGAGAATTCTTATTTCCTTTATTCATTTACCTTTCTCTATTGATTCGTGTTGTCCCCCTGACAACGTCTACCTTTAATTTCTTAACTGAATCATAATTGATCCCCGCCAGAACAGAATCACAATAAGTAAGTTTTGATATGAAGAGTGATGTTGGCAATCATTTGTGTAATGTCAACTGAGATCAAGTCTCTAATTTGGCTAATCCTTCTAAGATCCAGATAAACACATACCATGACTTGGTTGATTTGCTTCGACATTGATAATGTGAAGACAAAACCCAGGATTTTCACAAATGATGCGATAGAAAATATACTACTAATTTCACACATCTTAATACTTGTTTTGTAAACATCTTTCAGGTTCTTATTATCTACAGCCAAACAAGATAATTTCAGAGGAGAACAATACAAAGCCATAGAGAAAGGTAAATAAATACAGAAAAATACAGAAAAATAAATTGTCTAAAAAAATCGACCTCCACGGCCGGGACCATCCACCCACTCTTTTCACTTTTTCTGCCCGTAATCTTAAGTCCAATTTACGTCACACACGTCCGCAAAATCTTCCGTTCGTCATCCACACGTCCAGATGTTTTTCATCAGAGCGTGACTTTGGAATTGAAATCCTGAGAAAGATAATTAATCAAAACCTAATGATCTATATACTAGCGAATACACACAATGACGTCATCAGTCAACGCGTTGGTATTAGGTGGATTTGCGCATGTCAGCAGTGAACTTCCTGTACTGTAAAGAAATAATATTTAGTAAATAAACAGATTAAAAACCCTCTGAGATCGTCAACAGCAGTAACAACTTATGATCAATCCTATGCTGTGCTATTTCACCCATCTCACTTGAATAACGAAATGAGAGCAGGAAGAATTATATAGATATTGGCCAAGTTCAGTCTCCAGCCGTGCCCCGTGAAGACAAAAGACCAAACTGAGTTATATTTATCACAGGGTTAGACTTTTTTTTATTCGACTTTTTTTTTTATAAAGGCACGACTCGAGTGTCTGCTATTTTGAAAACTGTTTTCTTTCCCCTAATTTTAGATAATTTTATCCCCACCGATAAAAGATAGTTTGATCACCGTAGAATAGGAAAATCCAAGCGTGAAAGATAAAAGATATTCTTCAGTGTAACTAAAACTCGACGTGAGCTGAGACTGGATGGCTTGTAAACAATAGCTTAACCTGAAAAGTGCCTCTAGCAACATCTGTCGTTTGTGGAGAGGGGGGGGGGGGGGGGGGGGGGGGGGGGGGGGGGGGGGGGGGGGGGGGGGGGGGGGGGGGGGGGGGGGGG
>JBCIKM010111754.1:0-14263 GCA_039654465.1 Melibe viridis | reverse complement strand
GTTACTACGAACACGGCTTGATACATTAAAAGAAAAAAATCAGAAAAGGCAACGTGAGAGCGTACAGTTAGTAGCATGGATACAACAGGCAAGCGAAAATAGCAACGTCCACAGAAAAAAAAATGAGGGGTGGGGGGAGATTTTGTTAAAATTAATTGTATATTCATCCGTCACATATTAACAGCCTATCTTTACCGACACGCGTCATTCAGAATTAAAAGGCAGGCGTTATTCGCAGATATCTGCGGATAATCTGGGCGTTCTTCGCCGATATCTTCAGATAATCTGGGCGTTCTTCGCCAATATCTTCGGATAATCTGGGGGTTAGTCGCAGATTTCTGTGAATTGCGCAGTAGTCGCCGATATCTCAGGTTATTCGACAATATCTGCTGATAGCGCGTTGTTCGCCCGAATCGGCGTGTCACAGTTCAAATCCAAAATACTGCCTTTGTTTTGTTTTGTTTTTTGTTTTTTTACTGATTGGGTGGCTGAGTAGGTATGGTGCATCGCAGTTCGAACCCAAAATGCTGCCTTTTGTCATTCAGCTTATGTATTAGGTGGTTGAGTAGGTATGGCATATGGCATAACAGTTCGAACCCAAGATTCAGCGTCGTATTAGGTGGTTGAGAGGGTATGGCATATGGCATAACAGTTCGAACCCAAATTGCTGCCTTTTGTCTTTAAACTTATGTTATAGGTGGTTTAGTGGATATGGCATAACAGTGTGTTCCTTTTCTCGTAGAGATTTAGTTTTTCCTTGAACTTAATGAAAGAGTTGAATAATACATCTTCAAGATGATGATTGGCTCCATTTCAATACGGACGAAAGATATTGTAATAGACAAGAAAAAAACTAGAGGCGACGCCAGTGCTGAGAACAGAGAGAAAATATATTATTATTGTTTTCTTTGTAGCCTAGGCCAGGGAGGAACTCTGGAAACGCGCGGAATTAGACGCATGCGCAGCTTTGGAACTTCCGCCATTTTTTAGGGGCGAATAACGCCTAGATTATTCGCAGATATCTGCGAATAAGCACTTCGAAAGAGTTTTTTACTGGAATTGTTCGGAAGGCAAGACAGAATGCTTTCTAGATTCTTAGCTCCATCCTCTTAAACATACCTAGATTATATCAGTTTGGGTTAGACTTCAATTTGTCATTCTCCTTTTAAGTTACACATTATTTAGATTCCTGAAATTTGAAGGAAGGACCTGATCGTCATGGCTGATGCAAATCCAGCTGGTGATACCCCAGCACCACAGAAAACAGAGAAAGAACTAAAGAAAGAAGCTGAAAGACTAAAGAAGTTGGAAAAATTTAAGGCCAAGCAACAGAAGCAATTGGAGCAAAGTAAAGCCAGTGACGATGTAAGTTTGTTAAGGATTCTTTTTTCTGTATGTTTTTTTATAAGGCTGTCCTTTCACAACACACTTTTCAGATGTCAGACAAATCTATCTGGATAGTCTACTACTTATATGAGACAGAAAGTGAAAATGTATCAATATTTAAGTGTTTGGTCACAAATATAAGAGAAAATATCTGTTAGAAGTTTTTAAAATACTTTAATTCTACACACATTAGTCATTAGTCAGTCAGTTGGTCTCAGTGCTTTTGATTTTTTAGTAAGGACTAGAGGAAAAATGGTGTTCCAAATAACCACTGCCTTTTTATAAACTCTACACAGACCATCATGAAAATTATATTTCAGAAATGTTTTGTGGATAAGCTCAAAACTATACCGTAAGTTTTATCCCTAATCAGAACCAGAGATGTTCGGTTTGGTCCCCTTCATAGCCCTTGATAAACAATCTTTAGATAAGACAGCTTTTATCGGTTAAATATGCTAACTATTAGCACTATGGTGACATCCTGTCTTGACAAACACTGCGTACCATGTGGTGACTGACATGAAAGGTATGAGCAGGGATTGTTGTCTGAATTTGTCTTTTTGTTGTTGTTTTTTTTGTTTTTTGTTTGTTTGTTGTTGTTGGGTTTTTTTTTGGGGGGAGGGACTGAAAATTTGTTCTCTTCTCTCTTACTCCCTTCCTCCCTGCCCTCCCTCCTTCTTCTTTCCTATTGCTCTGCCCCGCCCCCCCCCCCCCCCCCCCCCCCCCCCCTCCCCCCCCCCCCCCCCCTTCTTTCCTGTTGTTCTTCCCCCCCCCCCCCCCCCCCCCCTCCCTTTATCTCCCCCACCAAGACAAGAATGATGATGAAGACAATGAATTGTGTATTTCAGATGCATGAAGTACAAAGCTAGTTGCCATGCACTGATAAAATTTTGACTTTCCATTGATTTCATCAAGAATTTGTATTGTTGTTTAACTTGACTAAATAAAATATTTCTTTGTTAAAGGGGGCAGGGGGGGGGGGGGTATAGGAAGAGATACAGACAGTGTGAATATGTTTTAAAAAGTATTCAAAATTCCTTTTAATTTTATGTGGCAGTAAATATTTTCTTTTTGCCCACTATCTGTTCCCATTGAATTGAAAACTTTTTTTTAACATGTATATCCCATTTTAGAGCAAGAACAAGAAAAAGCCTGCAAAGGAGAAGAAAGTTGTCACATATGATATACCCACTGAAAAAGGCTGTAAAAAGGGTGAGTAAAACAAAACAAAAATGTATGCATTCGTTCTTTTTTTCATGAGGATCAATGGCTCAGAGATCCATACCCAAGAAATGTGCACCATGTTTTTGTTCTCATTTATAATTTTATCTAAAGGTTTGAAGGTGCTCTCTTTACATTATAAATTATGCATGCGTTGTTATGTCTCATCTTAAGACCATAGCTACTTGTACATTTTCTCAGTACCCAATCCACTGCTTTCTCCTTAACTGTAAGAATTTATCTAAGATAAACATATTCATCACATGATCAGTTTCCATAAAGCTGGCATTCTTTCATTCATTTACTTTTCCCAGACATCACCTGTCCTTTGCCGGAATCCTACAGCCCCCGCTACGTAGAAGCTGCCTGGTATGACTGGTGGGTCAAGGAAGGTTTTTTCAAACCTGAATACGGAGTGAGTTGCACTCTTTTGTTAAGAGATATAAAAATGTTAAAGTACAGTGGGATGTGCTGTCGTGTGATAATTGTTATATTGACCAAAATGTTTACAAAACTAATGCTTAAATTAATCCCTTAGAGTCAAGTACGTTTGGAATTCATTTCAAGTATATTTCTTTTACACCAATTTTATTCTTATTTTGTCCCATGCTCTTTGTTTTGTTTTGTTTTTTTGTTTTTTGTTGTTTTTTTGCAAGAAAGGCCCTGTTGATGATGCTTCCAATGAGAGCTATTGTTTTCTTGGGGGGGGGGATGCATGTCTTTTAAATTATCTGTATGTGAACTGTCTCTAGTTAGCATCCGCACACTGTCTGCTCTTTTAAGAAACCTTTGATCTTTCTTGCCCCTTGGAAGCTGAAATGAAGAAAGAAATTAGTATAAACTCTAACCAACCTCTGTTGGCTCTCAAAATGTTTCCTATGTCCCCAACAAAAATAGGGATTTTTTATTCCATTTTTTTTTCTCAAAATTTAATTCACAGGGCAAAGACCTGAAAAACCTTTCATACAATGAAAAATTTGTCATGGTTATCCCGCCACCAAATGTCACAGGATCCCTCCATTTGGGTCATGGACTTACAGCAGCCATTGAAGACTGTTTGACTAGATGGTGAGTGTAGTATGTTTTTTGTTTTTTTTAATTACAATAAAGGCAGTCACATTAGGATTTAAAGGAAATTTCACAATAGTTGTTTTTTTTAGGAGGGGGGGGGTTGTAGTTTAATTGTTTCATAGAGGAAAGGCAGGATGTGCTCTCACTTTTGTTCAGTAGTGGATCATTCTCTTGTTGTTTGCATTTGTGACATCGATGTCCTTAAATGTAATTAATTCTTTTTTTCACTATTACTTTTCCTAAATCATCCTAGCATTTTTAAATTAAATACTTTGTCAGTTTGAGCTGCTGCTTTGAATGTCAAAAAAGGTCAACAAAGAAAATAGACATTTCAACATCCTTTGTGTGTTTGTTTTCTGAGAAAAGTTGTTTTTTTTCCTCGTTAATCATATCTCTATGAGAGGCATCTGTTTGGAACAGAGTACATCTACTCTTTATCTAATTGTATCATCTCAAGAGATTATCTTACCATTTGTGGAACCTCAAAATCTCTCTCCAAACTGGCAACTGATTTATAATGTTGTCATATTTTTATCTTTCCTCTGTATAAAGGCATAGAATGAAGGGGAAGGCTACTCTGTTTGTCCCTGGCTGCGACCACGCTGGCATTGCCACCCAGGTGGTCGTTGAGAAGAAGCTCTGGAGAGAGGAGAAGAAAACCAGGCATGATTTGGGCCGAGAAAAGTTTGTTGAGAAAGTGTGGGAATGGAAAAACAAGTGAGTTAATCATTTATCAAGTTAGCTTATTTCAACAGATTTTTTATTATGTTGATTTATGTGAATTCATATCAAATGATGACTTTTGAAACTGCAGCAGCCTCTGCATCTGTAGCTTTTATAACTCATTACTGTCATTTGTTCTTATGTTGAAAAAAAAGCAAAAAAGCTTTACATTCCTTATAATCATCAGCAAAATATATAATTAACTGTTGCTGTTACCATTACTTAAAAGACATTTGAATTAAGTCAGTCAGTCTTTGTATTGTGTAGCAAAATCCCCATGAAGAGAAGCTGTAAATACGCCCAGAGGATTGCCCATAAAATCCATTTATTGAGATAACTGATAGTTTTCAAAGATCCTGTAACTTTCACAGCTTTTTTTTATTTATTAAGGTACTGAGATTAAATATTGTACAAGTTTTAAATAAGAATTTAAAATTTTCCTCGTCTCTCCAGATCTTATGAAGAAGATAATTGAAATAGAGCATTCAATGGACTTTGCTAGAAAACTTGTTCTTTTTATTTTTCTAATTGACCCTCAGATTTGGCCATCGTATCTATGACCAATTATGTGCTCTGGGAGGTTCTTATGACTGGGATCGTGTCTCTTTCACTATGGATGAGGTGATTATAAGTCTCAGTCGTATATAATAAATACAAATCTTTATTGTCCTTTTTCAGCCAATTCAAAAGAAATTTTACATCTGCTGTCATTTGCAGAAACAAAAGTTAAAAAAGCAATTTTGATACAAGGAAAGAAAAACACAGTGTGTAAAGGGATAAGAAAAAAGTAATGTCTGCTAATGAAAATATCACTTAGTCTAAAGGGATTTCAAAAAGTATAAAATGACAGATGGTCTTGTGATATCCATTTGGTAGCAATTTCCACTTTTTTAACCTTTATTTCTTAGTAGGATGCAGCATAAAAAGATAATTCCATTAAAATCAAACATGACATTGGTCTTGAAAATAACAAAGATTCTTAATTTGAAAAGGGATGATATCTTCGAATTTTCGACTCATCATCACTCTCCCAGAGGCTTTGTTACTGGTATAATAATTACTTAACCCTTTAGTGTTAACTTAACATTAAAAAGGTCAAACTGTTTGAAAACATGACTTCATCTTAATTGGAGGGATGCTGTATCAATGCTGTCTGAGACTTCTCTCCCCATTTTCCTGTTGACCGAGACACAGTGTGTCAAACAGAATTTTCACCTGTCAATAAGATTGCACTCTTTTGCAGCCTACCTTTTCAACAATGCTAGGTCAATACCGCAAGCTGCACAGATCAGTGAAAGTTCTTTCCTTTAGAACAATGAAAGTGAAAGTAGATTAGGTATTACTTTTTATGTCCTGATCAATAAATACCGCAAGTTGCATGTACCAGTGAAAATTCTTTCCTTTAGAACTAAGATAGTGGAAGTAGATTAGGTATTGGTTTTAATGTCCCGGTGTTGTACATAGCCATAAAGAAGGAGCTATGTAACATACTATATTTATTTAATGGGTGATATATCCATTGTTATGTTTGTCTGTTAGCTGTATTGAAACTTCAGAGTCCATTTAGTATTTAATGAATTTAATTTATGTTTCAATTTGTTCTAGAAACTGGCCCGTGCTGTAACTGAGGCCTTTTGCAAAATGCACGAAGACGGCCTGATATATCGTGCAAACCGTCTGGTCAACTGGTCTTGTACTCTCAACTCTGCAATTTCTGATATCGAGGTATGTACTCTTTAAATGTCTTCTTATTTTTAGATGCATTTGCTCAAGCAAGCAAGTTTCTTAATTAGGATTCAATTTTATTTTGTTATGGCTTTTCATCCAATTTTCCTGTTTAACTTACGAATGATAAGGCTTATTTAGAGGTTTGCACCTTGTCAACGCAGGCATATGTCTTTTAGTTCCAAAGCATGTTCTTAAAAGTTAAGATTTTGATTATCTTCACGGGCAAATGATTTGGGGATGTTGAAATTTTTTTTTAATGGTGGAGAACCTTGGTGAAGAGATGTGAACTTGAACAAAATTGTTGTTGGAGTGCAGTGCTATTAGTTTTTAACCTGTTTTTATTGGTGGAAATGGACACTTACAATAATAATGTCAACAAGCACTGATTTAGAGAGACATTGCTGTCTTTGTTTAGGAATATGGTGATCATACCATACACACATTGCTGCAAGTTTTGTCTTTTATATCGCATTCCGGTTTTGGTTGTGGTGCAAAATTTGATTTAGAATATCATTACTGTGGTTTGATATTTTGAGTTCATGATCAAAAATAAATCTTTTCTTTCTCTTTCTTTTCTTTTCTTTTCTTTTTTTTTTTACCAGGTGGACAAAAAAGAATTGGAGGGTCGGACTCTTTTATCTGTGCCTGGATATGATGAAAAAGTTGAATTTGGTGTCTTAATCTCATTTGCCTACAAAGTCTGTGATTCTGGTGAGTTGCTCTTATGGGTAATTTTCTGCCTTGTGATAAAAAATATGGTCGATCTTCATCGCCAGTTGGTCTGAGGATCCAGGCCATTCAAATTTAGCTAAGAGAGGTTGTTTGCTTGTTTGTTTGTTTTTTAATGTAACTGAGACTATGGCATCAAAGTCTTGTAAGGAAAGGGGCTACAACATTTTATAAACTATTTATCTACTGAGGCTTTTAGATATTTCTGTGTGCTCAGAGCAGATATACTTTTTTTTGAATAAGGGAAAGTTGATAATCAGTTGCAAGATATATATTTTTTAAGTGTCATTGGGAATGATAGGTAACTATAGGCTTGTGTGCTGCAACTTGAAATTGTCTGGTGTGTGAGGAGGCACATCTGCTATATTATGTTACTCTCTCATGCTGAAGGGTTTGGAGAATAAAACAGGACCTCCTTCGCATCTTTGTAACTTTGAAATAAAATAGAGATTTAAGAACTATGAACTGTTTAATTTGTTGGGTTTTATTTGTTTGTTGTTGTTGATTTGTGTGTATGTAATCTGCCATGCCAGTGCATTTTTTTATATTCAATTCATTTTGCCTTACATTCAGGTGTCTGACACTGCAGTTCTAATGTTTTACATTTTGCTAAAATTGTGCATCCTACATGAATAGTTCAGCTGTTACACTCTTAAGGAAGTCCTTTCAAGTTAAGCTTATAATATGTATTGTTTGGGTTGATTTTAATTTGTATTGTTTGTGTATAAATGTTAAATGAGCCCTGTTCAAATAATTTAAGATTTTAAAACTTGATCTCTAAAAATGATTGACACTCAGTAAAACAGTACTTAAATATGTGTTGAAATTACTAATTTTAACCATTTTCTTTCTCATTTCTTTTTTCTTTCTTCATTTTCATCACAAATACTATCAAGATGAGGAAATTGTTGTTGCCACCACTCGTATTGAGACGATGCTGGGTGACACAGCTGTGGCCATTCACCCGCAGGACGAGCGCTACACGCATCTGCATGGCAAATGTGTCCAGCATCCCTTCGTTCCAGCCCGCAAAATGCCTATTGTCCTTGACGACTTTGTTGACAGAGAGTTTGGAACTGGTAACTTTGTTCAAGATTTCCTTGTGTTTGTTCAGGATCTGTTTGAATTTTTTTTCATAAATGAAATAATTATAACAGTGATAATTATACTTAATTGTGTTTTGGTTTGTTTTTTATTGATAAAATAATTTCAACAATATTAGTAATGCTAAATTGTGTTATTTTGGTTTTGTTTTCATTGATAAATTGATTACAACAAATATTTTTTTTCATTTTGTCATAGATAAAGATCATTTCAACAATAATAGAAATACTAAATTGTGGGTTTTTTTCATTGGTAAAATTATTAAAACAAATAATAGAAAACTAAATTGTGATTTTTATAAATTTTTTTCAATGATAAACTGATTATAACAATAATGGTAATACTTAATTACAATATTTATGTACAATGGTATAATACAGGGATTGAAAATGCTCCTATGTTGATCATGCTACATTCAATGAGCAACATACCAGCACATTGAGATTTGTCATGCACACATTCCTTTCTCTCACAAATGAAGCCTTATAGAGAAGAGCCTCACACAACTTTATCTCATTTTTGATAGGCGTATGGGTACAACTGACTTGTTGCAAAATCAATTTTCTTAGTAGTGTATCAGTTGGGATTTGTTTTCCTCAATCTTCTTTGCTTCCTATTGTAAATATGGATTACTCACAATATTTGTTAAACTCTTTGGCTTTTGCATTTATCTTAAAAATGTCTGGTTCCGCTGAGTAGAAATTCATTAATGACAATTCGTCTGTTTTTCAATGAAAATGTTCATCGCTACTGAAGCAACTTTGAACCAACTGAAACTTTGAACTGCCCTTAACCCATTTTTGGTTTTCATCCATGTCTTCTCAAATGACAAAATCCCTCTACCTCAAATTTGTTTAGAAACTAAATATTCATTCATTAGACATAATGCTGGTTGACAAGCAAATTATTGATACTGCAAAACCCTGAAAAATGAGTTGATCACCAATCTTGAACAGTCATTGAACAATCAATACAATAAAATCACTGTAATTGTCAAATGACTTTCATTTCTCTGATTTGCTTAGTGGAAAATTACTGCAACACACTAAATTCCCTTGAGAGCTTAACACTTGAACACGATTTTCTCAAAATGTGAATTTTGCACTTACAAACTAATTTGCATCTCAACCTGTGATATAACAAACAATATGGAAGAATCATTTCATGAAGCTTTACTAGAGCACATGTATAAATAAATTATTTTGTTACTGTTATACTCTCATCAGCTGGAATGGTGATGGATTACGGTTGTGGGCCAATCTTGCTGCTCAGGCTTCAAGAATTGAGCAATGACAATTTCAATTAATACTTACAAAACGTATAAGTGAACATGACTTCTGAAATTCACTTGGCATCAAGTCAGTGGTTTATCTGCTGTATTTTAGGCGCTGTGAAGATCACTCCAGCTCATGACGTCAACGACTACGAGGTGGGCAAGCGGCACAACCTGCCTTCCATCACCATCATGGACAACAAGGGCCTCATCTCCGGTGACTGCGGCCAGTTTGTTGTGAGTTATCTGCCTTGATGTTAAACACGTCTCAAAGCTACATTTCAATTATTTATACAGGGTGTAGGTGAAGAAGTGGGACTTGAGTGGTCTTTATATCTCAACTGTAAAAAAAGCAAAAAACCCGGTGGCAATACATCAAATGATCTCTGTTGTAAACACTTTAAACTTGGGTTGCTTTATCTTTTTTTAGCACAAACATATTAAGAAAACGCTCAATGCAGCAAGGCTTTATTACTTACACACACTGTTAAAACATTTAATGTTGAGAAGACCAGAATCTCTTTATTAAACAAATCTGGGTCAAGGTTTGCCACCAAACAATAATACCACAGCTTTTTGTCACATGTGTATCATTCGTCAGTAGAACCTGTATGTCCTAGCTAGTTCAGGGTTGCGACCTTTCTTCAAGAAATTCTCTAAACTCAGCAGAAATGTTGGGGTTTTTTTATTTCAAAGTCAACAGAGATGGGCTAAACTTATACCCACAACAGAAGGGAGTGAAACAGAATCTTCATTTTTTGTCTTTGAATCAAGTAATACAATATCCAAAATTGCACATTTTATATCAACTGACTACAGAAGTATATATGAAGGAATGCTCTGTGCTGCTCTTCTTTAGATGATTATTTGCATTGCTAGATAAAGTTTTACCTCCAAACTGCCAATTTTACAGATTTCATGTCTTTGCTAGGTACTGATGTCAATTTTGATCACATCAGAAATCTTTTTTTTTTTTTTAAAGAAAAGCTGCAACCTGATGTTTATTGAACTTCCCCATGCTTGTAATTTACGTAATTTTTGTATGTACATTACGCACCTTCAAAGTAACTACTGATAGAATTACTTTTGCAAATAGTAGCTTCTTTCCATAGCCAGTAGGTATTTAATTGATAAACCTGTTACAAAGCTGTTAACTCTGAGAACATTTTGGGGGAGCAACCTTGTTTAGATGTCTTCAGGTATGGATGGGCATTTCTATTTTAGTTCCCCTATCAAGTTGGTTGTTTCCCAAGGTCATAGTAACTTATGTATATTAAGTATCAGTTTTTCAAAGGTTCCTAGGCTTACATTACAAGAATTTTTTTCTCCTATTTTACTCCCTACTCATCATCATCATCATCCCGCAGGGCATGAAAAGATTTGATGCCCGCAAGGCTGTCCTGCAGGCACTGAAAGACCTGGGCCTGTACCGTGACACCAAAGACAACCCCATGGTGGTTCCCACTTGCAGGTATATCCGTCAATAAATGGATGGTTGGGTTGGTTTTTTTTATTTGTCAGAGTAGAGAATTGTAGGTACAGACCTTTTAGGTGTGAAACAGAAAGATTGCTGACAATTTTGACATTACTTGCATTGACTTAGAGTTTCATTCAATAGTAGCCTTGAAATTCAATGTAAGTAACGTTACAATGGCTCACCACCTTTCTGTTCACCACCTTAAAGTTCTGCAACTTTAACTCTTTAATTGTATCATCTGTGCTTTGGTGGGTTGAGACACACAGTCAGGGGACCAACTTGATTGGTATTGAGGCGCGAGGTCAAAATAATTAAATATGGAATTTGAGGTCATGAATACGAATGCCAATGTTTCAATAATTAATATGTTGTTGGTATTCATGTAAACTTTATTCCGGTTTTGGTTGGCATTTGGGAGGGAGAAGATGAGGTGGAGGAGTCAAGGTGATTAAAGGCCCTTGGTGTGGTGGGCTGAATTTGTACACCATTAAGTTTCACAGATGAACAGGAAATGCCCCCAGCTTATCTGCCTGTTCTACATTGTTTTGTTTTTTTAATAAGTCAATTGCATAATGTTGAGAATTTTGTGAAATTTCTGTCTCTGTGCTTTGTGTTTGCTCTGATAGAATGCTGCATTCATGTCTTTAATTCTTTCATGTCTTTACTTTCAGTCGTTCTAAAGACGTCATTGAGCCCTTGCCTAAGCCCCAGTGGTATGTAGATGTCAAGGAAATGTCTACTCGTGCTTGCAAAGCTGTCAAGGAAGGAGAGTTGCGTATCTTGCCAGACATTTTCGTGCAAACTTGGTATGGGTGGCTAGAGAATTCAAGGTTAGTTTTCTCTTAAAGTCTTATTTTCAATCAGTGTCGAGGCATCACCTATTCAAAAGTTCAAGGAAGCAGTCAATGACAAATAATTATACGAGTACAGTCACAAGAAAATATAAACATTAGGTCACAGAGAAAGGTAAATCAGTGAAGAACATAAAAATTGTTGCAAAGTTTTTGTACAATGTCATATTTGAAAAGTTCATCTTGAGTTGCACTGTTTTTGCTGTTAATGTATTTTGGGAAATAATTTTTTTCCTCACCAGAGACTGGTGTATATCAAGACAGCTTTGGTGGGGCCATCGTGTACCTGCTTACTACGTCACTCTAGAAGGACAGGAAGGATCACAGGTGAGGGAAAGGTTCACTCAGGAAGGACAGGTTGCTTGATATAAGAAAATCCGAAGATTGTCGAAGAAAAGATAGAAATACATTTTTAAAAAATGAACTCAGTTTCTATTAGCTATTTCCTCATTCCATTTACTTACTGACTTACTTTTTTCTTGGCTTGAAAATATTGGCATCTAGCTTTTACTAAGAAATTGTAGCAAAGCAAATGTAAAAGGTTATCTTGATACATTTCATTCACCTTGCTTTTGAATTGATTTTTTTTTTTCTCCCTGCATGGATTAGGATTCTTTTGATCGCTGGGTCAGCGGACGAACAGAGGAGGATGCACGCCAGAAAGCAGCCGCCAAATTTGGAGTTGACGGAAGCAAAATTTCTTTGTCCAGGGGTAAATAAATTATTGGGGGGATTTTTTATATTAAAGTGGAATCAGGTTATCAGTCTGTCAGAGTTTTTATTGCCCTAATTGTGAAGAAATTGCTGAAAATAAAGCTCACGTTGAAGCGAAGATTAAATGATATTTTGATGGGACAGAATTGTGGTTTGCATGGGAATGAAAATGTTCTTCATGCTCCTTTTTATTTACAACGTTGAACTGTTTGGGATTTTTTTTTAAATTGAACCCCACGCCTTAACATTGTTTTTCCTTGTGTCAAGTTTCCTGCTACTGCAATAGATGGACATCATCAATTTGGGGAAAATTGGTTATTTTTAAGCTTAAGTTAAACTTTACTTTGCAGGTTTTATTAGACAAAATGAAATAAAGTTTGTGTCTTAGGTGGCTTTTTCATGTTTGCACAATTCTCAGAGTATCATTTTTTAATATTTCTTTTTTGCTCCTCTCATTCTTTCTTTAGATGAAGATGTCCTGGACACTTGGTTTTCTTCTGGTCTTTTCCCCTTCTCTGTGTTTGGATGGCCAGATAAGGTAATGCACCTACCCAAGGCCTACAGAACTACTTATTCATAAGACTGGATGGAAAAATTTTATTCATGATGTTTCAAATAAAACAAGTTTGATGTTGGAAAGCATTTTTGTTTAGTAGAGCAGGGATTACTTACTTGTAGGTACTTGCGACCCCTCACCAAAAGTTTGACTGTCAATCGACCCCCCAACTTTGGGTTTAGTATCAGCAACTTTACTTTCCTCTAATGCTATGCGACTCCCCTGCCAATGTTTTGCGATTCCCTTGCCACGGCTTTGCAACCCCTGACCCACCAGTGAAAATGATTTAATAAAGGATGAATGCAATCTGATGGATCTAATTTTTAGCAATTTCTTTGTGCAGAATTAGCAATATCTTTTCTCTTATATTATCTTATCCATTTAAAGGCCATATAGGATGTGTCAACTATAATGCCTTATAATTATAATACATTTTGCACATTTTCATACGACAATAAGGGTAATATGTTTGCAGAGAATTTGTTGGGGGGTTTTTTTTTGTCAAGTGAAATGAAATTGGGAAATAAATCCTAGTTTTTGACTTGTTTCATGGGTTTTTGGAATGTGGTACAAATGGCTAGCTGCGTTTAAGGCACATAATAATGCATACCAAACAACAAACAAGGCCCAACAAAAAACTAAGCTCGCATGGATAAGTTTCATTTATTTTTGTTGTTAAATTAAGAGTGACTCTTCTTTCTGGTCAGACACTCTGTGAAGCAAGAAAGGGAAGCTCCCCTCTAGCTCTCTTGCTCCATTTCTGTAGTTCATGGGTGGCCAGGTAGCCCATTTAATAAGATATTCAACTTCCATGCTGAAGGGCGCGGGATTGAACCCTAACTGGCGCTATCATGGTGGTTTACCTTGGGGGATTCCTGTTGGCATGGGTTTTAAGCTCAATAAAAAATCTATTCCTTATTTTTTTGGGTGCCTTGGCTGCGGTACTTTTGTGATCGCAGGCAGAGGGCATTTTTTGGGGGGGAGGGGAGGGGTTGTGGGTTTGTTGGTATTTTAGTAGTCCATAGATAACTACCAGCAGCCAGCCTTTCCTTTATTGATCATTTTATGATCCTGTCACACACTCCTTGGAGCAAGAAAGGGAAGCTTCCCTCACTCTGTATTTTTTGCTCAATATATGTAGCAGATATGAGGGCTCTTTCAGAATTAACCGGAAAAAAGCTTTTATTCGGCAACCAGAAGAAATTTTTTAATTCTGTAAAAAACATTAGATTTGTCATCCTTGTGCCGATATTCATGAAGATCTTCAGAGTTCGAAACCTTACAGCCTGGAGATACAGTCAATGCTGCAAGGTACTGTCAAACTCTCGACAAGCTTAGAGAGGCCACTTGCAGAAAGTAGGTACCACAAAGTCACGCTCAGGCGTAGTTGAAAATGATGCGTAACAGCCGATCTACCCGATTTATCTTGT
>JBCIKM010111643.1:0-14270 GCA_039654465.1 Melibe viridis | reverse complement strand
GCACCGAGGTCTCCAACTGAAGGAGGGTTTCTTTGCCAGGGGACTGATTTTCTATCCCCCCCCCCCCCCCCCCCCCCATCCAAGATGGTATCTCCTCTCCTAGAACTTTCAACCAGTATTAGCTTGATAAATAAAAGAGAACATTTTCCACGAGGCAAAACCTGCAAAAAGGGTGAAGTGCACAACCATTTTTGTTTCACAGCTTTCTTTCCTAAAAGGCATAAAATGCATAATAGCATGACAATGTTTTCATAAAAACCTATGTAAAATTTATGGCAAAACTTGCTTTTCCTCAAAAGAGTAAATGCATAATTGTGTGTTTAAAGGCTAAATTGATTTCCTGCACACACGTTCCTCCAAACTTGCCAGGAGAAAAAAATAAACAGAATTTATATGGGTACAGGAGGGAGGTCGTTGTCCCACAAGGATGAAAAAAAGTGAGTTGGGCCTTGTGAATCCACCGGTGATGAATCCTCAACCATTTAAACTCCTGGACATCTTGCATTCAATGCTTGCTTTATAGACCGGGCACCTTTGTTTGCCAATACAGTTTTTCATTCCTGTTACCTTTCACATGAAACTCCACCTAGGGATTTTGTGGGGGAAACGAATTTGGGAGAGGAAGAGTGCTGTGCACAAAATATGCTCGTTAACTGTGCTTTTCCTGAAAAGCATAAAATGCATACTTGCATTTTGTTTCATTTGCTTTGCTCTTCAGTTAGAAGAAATCACGATTCAACGCTGCTGGTATTATCTCTCTTCAACCATATCCAATGACTGGGCTTCTCAACCGTGCCCTGTCTGCTTTCTGGTCACGCCCTGCTACTCTTGTTCACTTCTTGACACTGGATCCGATGAAAATTCTGCATCCAGGTTTGACTGTAAACAGCCTTACCTTCTATTCCACCTCCTCAAATTCTTCCAACCATTTTTCAATTCTCTCATGAGCATCCACGATGTTATCTTCATGAGGCACTGTTAGTTCTAAGAGGTGCACCTCTTTATCCTCACTCCTCTTGATTACAAGGTCTAAACTCTTTCTGGTCGTTTTAACTCCTCCGGTGTGTTTTGTAGCATAGCTACAAGTTCCCATATCTTGACTTGGAGATAGTCAACATCTCTCATACATTTTGCATACACCCTGTCTTAAGCATAACCCAAGAAAAAGTAAAAGTCAAGAGGGTGATGCTAATTGACCATGGAGACTAGGCGGTAGGCCCACATCTCCAGCTGCATCTGAGAAAAACAGGATGTTTTAAATTTTTTTTACTTTTTGAGCTGTGTCAATCGGGGTGAAACTGAACAAAAAGCTCACTTTGTTTTTCATTTCACCTTTTGAGTAAAAAATCAGTGTCTTTGTATTTAAAACGCACCTCAAAAATGACGTCACTGTAGAAAAGCAGTTTGTTGTACACTTTTGGTACTTAGTACAGACAAAACCTAGATAAATTTCTCGACTGTTGCAAAAGAGCTAGTGTTTTTATCTTTTTTAGTTTTTAACTATTTCAATTCTTCATCAGGGAATAATAAAAAGGACAATCTGTATTATAGGAAAACCCAATCAAGAGGGATAGGGGTGGGGTTTGCTGGAGTCAGGGGTTGGTGGTTGAGGGGGAGAGATAATTAAGAACTATTAAATTGACATTTCACTAATGCAATTTCATTTTGTACTTTGCAAAGCCTTGAAATGGGCCCTAAAACCACCAATACATGACAACAAAAATGGGAAACACAAGAAAAGGGGTTCAAAAAGTAAGACAATAGCTTCAGAGTGAAAGAAAAGAAACAGAAGTTGAAGTGCCCACCTGGGACACCCACCAACCGCCTGCTGTGTGACTTGTGACCCGAAAGTTATGCACCAAAAGGCGTGAAATAGGTGATGACCACTGAAACCCAAACAAGACAAGAAAAACAGGACGCAAAAGAAAAGGGCAAAAAGTAAGATAATAGAAATACCCATCAAGGACACCAACCAAATGTCTGCAAATCATAGGTTGTACTATCTATATCTTTATATCATATCTCCTCTCCAATGCATAATCAGTTAGGTGATCAGCTTTGCATGGTGATAAAGCAGTCGGTAGACCAATGAACAAACAAATAGTTCTAAATTTTTTATTTTTCTTAAAAAAAGTGTTTTAGGTTTATTTGAATTGCCTCCTTTACAGATCACATATTTTCAAAAATAATATTTCATGACAAATAATTCATTCAAGGCAGACACTGTCCAGCAGTTGTTTTTTCAATTACTACATGTTGCATTGGCTTCCTAGTGGAAGTGGGAAGAATCTGAATCATTGCTATTGTATTAAACAACTATTTTTCTATGCTCTGATTCCTCTTAGGTACTTATTTTTCGGAATTCTTCAATCCGAGTGCATCATTTTGAAATTAGGTATCTCCTATTGTTTGAATATGTTCTATCGCTATCATTCCACAGAACTGCTTTCTTGAGCATCCGTATCTCGAGGTCGCTTGTTTTTCATGAAGGAGAAGAAGTCAGTGCCAGACAGGGAGGAAGGGAAATACTCCTGCTGCACTTTGCCTTCAAAGGCAGGCGGATACTTGTAACCTTGGCCACAACCTGAAGACAGATGACCAGGTGTATGCATGCCAAAATTACTGAAATCAAATCTTGTGCTCAGCAAAACCATAAAAACCAAACAGAGAAGCATGTTTATAAAGAACACTTTTATAGCAGTCTGCTGTGGATTAAAAGGGATATTTTCAATTAAGCTAAACTGAAATTTTAGATAAAGGCAGCTAATTCATTAAGAAAAAAATCCCTGGATAGGTAGCCTTTTGGAATAAAGGTACATGTTTCAGTTTAAGGGAAAGTTTTCAAAGAGTCTTAACTACACAAAGTCGATAATCTAACAATTGGTGGGAGAGAAAACTGCAAAATACATAATAGGAGACTACTATTACTTCTAATATCAATCTTAGGTTTTCTAACAGAGGATATACCTTAGGTACTGCCAATGAAAGCTGCTAGATGATGTTGAAAACAAAATTTTTGAAAGAAGAACAAGACCCAGCAGCTCATTTTACATGTTTAATTAAACTCTCATCCAGATGAAGATTCAGACTGAATCTCAGTCTTCGGTTTTGAAGACAAATAACCTTTCTAAAAGAAATTAATAACTCCCAGGGTAAACAATTCCCTTATTTTATCCCATGGGGAGGTCGGACTGGCAAGGCAAGCAGTCCATGCACAAGAAAATAGAAGAATATGCAGCTAAGTATCACTCTGGCAGGCTCAACTTACATCAGAGGTATATGGAAATACATTCTATCTCAGCACCGGAAAGAGCTGAACACCTAAGGCTCTTCTCCGGCGCCTAACTCAGATCTGAAATGTGATAATTAGTGAGATAGCTTACTCACCCATGGACTTCATCAGTTTGGTTGATGCATTCCTTAAATGGAGCGGTACAGAGGGAAAGGGTCCTTGGTGGCTCCTCACACACTGCTGAGCTGCCTGGTAGCCGCAATAGGCCTCCACTGACTTGGCGGCTCTCGACAGGTACACAGTGCAGTGGGCAAGGTTGACCTGTTTCAGTTGTGGGAATGGGAATTTTAAAAATAAATATAGCAATTACAGTTATAATAATGACTAAAGATTATTTTTATGATGACTGTTTACAAAGGTCTCAAAGCGCTTAACATGGTAATTCTAAAGATAAACTTGATACATTCAACAGAAGACAAACAATTTAATCATTCATATATTGACTATTGCTACAATCATTACCCATAAACCCCACTTCTCCAGAGAACTGGGACTTAACTCTTTCCATGCCAACTGACGCACACTGCGCCATCGCGATATCAGTTGCATACCAACTGACGCACACTGCGCCATACAGGTTTGTTCCATTGTATCGAAGCTCACAGTTTTTAGAGTAAATAAATAAAAGTAACTTTTGTGTCTTCAAAAAGAAGAGTGTCTTGGCTTTGTTTTTAGAGCATCTTACGCCCGATAGAGAAATATTAGTGGTTGAAATGAGAAAAATAAGTCGAGATGCATTCGGTTTCCCGTCCGCTGCTATAAGAAGCTACAAAATGGCTGCCAACGACTGAGTTGCGCCTAGTTTGCAATGCACAAATAGATATTATTTATCAAATTTAGTCGTGTGATTGAGCTTCTAATCAAATAAATAATGATTATTCTGAGGTCAAAGCAAGTTTAGACAGTTCTGGCGATGAAAGCTGTGCAGATTCAGCTCTTTCATCATCGGCTCCCATTTCCTCATTTTTATCGAAGTTCCGTAACCTACCCCACCACACATAAATGATCATATTTTTGTTCCAAATTGTTATTTCTTTATAAAATTTGGTATGCACGGTCATAAATAAATTTTGAATGGATTCTACGAGGCTGAGACTGTGTTGGTCTTTGGATATTGAAAATCTATTGATGAGTTTGATACGCATTGTGACGAAAAGTAGAGCACTTTTTTTTTACAGACCATTCACACGTTTCAAATACCTATTTTTTCCGCCTAACTCTACTTCCAACTACATTGAAAAGATAGTCCATTTATTTTTCTTTAAAATGGTATATAATATGATACACTTTTTCTCATAACTCTTAATGTAAGGTAAATTTTTCATAGGGCATCATTGGGGTCTTACCGCACTCGAAAAACCCCACAGTGCAACCGGGAAAAACCCTTGGCATGGAAAGAGTTAAGAACTAAGCTTGATAATTAATGTATTACTCTGTGATGATGCAGCTACACACACAGACAATATGTACAAATATGTGGGTTTACAACTTTTATCAGTAGGTATCATCATTTATTAAGTAATAGACACAAAATTACAACAGAGTTGGTTTCTTTTTTTGCTTTTGCTCTTTTTGGTGGGGGGAGGGGCGGGTCTAAAACCCATTTTAACTACAGGCCCTGCAGCAGAGACAGTATTATTGGTAATCAAGTAATAAAGAAAATCATATATCTTTACCCACTCACCCCGCACTCTGGCATACCGATGAGTTGACATGCCTGGAATGTAGACACGGCAAGTTTTAGGGCTGTGGGGTCTGCCAGACCTGGTGGGAAAAAAAAAACCCAAACCCTGTCGTAAAACCATCATAATTGAACACTGTAATGTGCATTGCATCATCTCATGGGTCAGAGGTCAAATCTGGAGGTAAGACACACCACAAACTCACACACAATAAACAATATAGTGCGTTACATCCTCTCAAGGGTCACAGATTAAATCTGGAGGTTATTTGTCCTTGAACTTGAACCCTTTGTTTATCCAACCTTTCCTCTTGCCCCATGGAGTTCGATGAAAGTGTGTTACATTGGAGAATTTTCTCATTCCAAAATCTACTCAAGTCAGCAATTAGTTGGCAAGGTGGCTCAATATTAGCACAGTATCAAAACTCCTGTGCTGAAGGGACTAGGTTCAATTCTTGTCTGTGCAATTGAGCTAATCACAGTATGGTGCTATAATGGGGCTGATGCCTGGGTTGTCGCAGCCTTTCCTTGGCAAACATCCTTCAGAACACAAAATTATGTTTCATTTTACTTTTATTTATTATCAAACAATAGATACAATTTGGCGATAAAGATCTGAATGATAATTACTCTAAGTCTTACCAACATCTTCACTTGCAAAGACAACCAGGCGCCTGGCCACAAATAGCGGATTCTCCCCTCCCTCCAACATTCGAGTCATCCAATAGAGGGCAGCACTGTCATCAGAACCTCGCATTGATTTGATGAAGGCTGAGGCTATATTGAAATGCTCCTCTCCTTTTCATGAAAAAAAAAAAAAAAAAATCAGAGGAAGATTATATCCACTTATGGCCTAAAAATAGAAATATGATGAATCCAGCAGAGCCATTTTTTTAGACTTGAGTACACTGGTTAATCAATTAAAAAATCTTATGTCCACGATGTATAAAAGTAGACATTTCTTGCCCCTCAAAATTACCTATTTGAGATCTTATTGAAGTTAGGATTCTACAGGGATGCGCTCTAATTGTAGGTAATCAATGGGAGTACCTATTACATGATCTGTTGTCAGAAATATATTTTCTATTATTTGTTAAAGCATTTCTTGAGCAATTTTAAAAATAAACCCAATGAAACCAAGGATGCCTGTCAAAATTATTGTCAAATGTAACGGAAAAATTAATGATCACATTCTCTCATGTGCATGAGATCTGATACTTATGCACAGCACATGCTGAAAATAACAGATAATGACATATAAAACAACATAAAAAGTAACAGTTTGAAGCAATTGATAGTCGTACACCAAATATCACCAGTCTGAAGAATATTCTATGAACTCAATATCCCTTATGATCAAATAGGGGCTCATGTCCCACATAATCCATGCCTAAATTGTACTCCAAACTTTAAAAAAGGGCATCTCTGATCGTGCATGAAAATATTCCTTTGAAAGAGTTGAAAAGTTATATATTATCAGTAAAGCATTATTGTGTTCAAAGCCTTTGTAAGCACTTGTTGTCCTGACCCACCATTTCTATCATACAAAAGATGTGACTGCTGAAGGCTGTCCTTGACATTGTCCACAGTGACCTTGACCTCCTTCCCCTGGGTATCTCCAACCAAGCTGGCCTGCAGAGTCACCTGGAGAGCATTGACAGCTGCCCTAGCGTCCCCATCAACCATACCAGACAGGGCCTCTATGGCAGCATCCTCTATGGACACACAGACTGGGCTGATAAGAAAAGAAAAAAAAAAGAACGTTAGGACACATAAATCAATGAACAAAAACAAACAAAATAAAGAAATCATAAACAGTAGTGCATATAATATAAATAAAACTCTCTTTATTTATCTCATAGGGAAATTTGTCTTTAGTCTCAAGGTAAGACTGGTACAACCCAGGCATCAGCTGCAGGGTGGTTGGCATGATGGCATTGAACTCACGCCCTTTGGCATTTGGGTCCAATGCCTTACCAACAGAGACACCTGTTTACATCTATTTCCAGGTGGTCTCAAAGGGCGATGAGTATAAAAGCTTCTGAAGGGAGAACGGAGACAAACTACACAGAATATTTTGTCTCTGTTCTCCTTTTGGAAGCTTTTATATTCATCCCCTTTTGCTACCTACCATATCCAACTTCCAGCAGCCTCTATTCTATATTTCCATTAAGTCACAGCTCCATACTATGTAAGAAGATATTTGTGACTTTTGTAACAGGAGTTAATTCAAAAGTTTCCCTGGAGAGCAATCTTTTTGACCTACGCTTTTCTATTTCCAACTGCCAAGGGATCTTTTGAGTGCACATGATGTTACAGTCACAAATACAGTGCAAAATGCAACAATACAAACAGCCGTTTCATTTCTAGTATTCAACTTTCTTATGTCTGATGTCTTACTGTCAACTTTGTTCCTGAAACTCAAACCTTTTAATTTGTCCCATGGCGTTTGACAACAGCTTGTACTGCAAGCCTGAGTCAATTGTGAATTTCATATGTCACTCTTATAACATAGCATAACATTTAAGGGCTTGATACGGAATGGCATTTTTGTGCTTTAAAATTGTAGGGCTAATGTATCTAGGTACAAACATACTGCTGAAATACATAACATTGTTACTCAGCTCCTGCAATAGCACAGACAGTCAAATGGACTGTATTGTAATCTGAAAAAAAAAAATTATTCCAAACATTACTTACTCATTGGTGTTTGTAGATGTCAGGCAAAACTCCTGTTCACATGACATTTCTGCTTCCTGTGTATTTCCTTCTTCCTCATTGTTCATTCCTGGAAGTGGTGAGTCTCCCTTGGTACTGAGGATGGTCACGCCTATTTTCCTACAGGCTTGTCGCAGGATGAGCTGCAGATCTTTCATCTGCAAAATAAGCAATAACACCATGTTCCATGTTTCAGTCTAATTAATTACGGTAGACTTATGACTTATGACCTTACTGACCTGGGCCCTTTCAAAAAGCATTGCCCATTAATAACACTTCGTCAGCGCACTCGGTTCAGGACATTTTGCAGCTTTTGTCTTCTTTATCCCCAGCTGGTTAAATATTCCATGTGAACTCCATCTTTAAGTCCTTGAAGGTACAGATTTTATGGGGGGAATTTTGTCCCCATCCATTAGAAATCCAGACTTATACTAAAGCCGACTGGTATGAAGAACTTTTTTCCACAATGCTCCATACTGCTCTTTACATAAGAGCTCTACTGTACATCCACAGTGCACTTTTGTTAAACAAATGCAAGGTGTCTTATGACTTTTGTCTTAAAAATACCAGGTAGGTAAGTTTTAACCTCAAGTTAATGTTTCCAGTTCAGCCATCGCGTATTGATTCAATCTAATAAGATGATTCCTATTGTTAACCACCTTCTCTTCCGACAATCTGCATGCTAATAATCTGATAATGTGTGTGTGTGCGTGTGTGTGTGTGTGTTCATGTATATTTGTGTGTTTGATGTTGGTGTCAAATAAGTGGATTCTGGGCGCTTTATGAATTTGCATGTATCATATTTTATTATTCATTTATTATAAATGTCAGAGACAAAAAAAAAAAAAGTATAAAAAAAGGACTGCCTGTAAAGGAGAATAAAGATTATATTATGATTATCAATAATTAACCTATCTAACATATACATATTACTTCAAAATATATGGCAATCATTGAAAGAATTAGAATCCTATAAAGCCTTTAATTAGATAAGATGTAATAAAATCAGACCTACCTGTAGTTTTTCCAAACTGACGACCCTGCACCTGCTGAGTAGAGCATTGTTGACATGGAAGGAAGGATTTTCAGTGGTCGCCCCTATCAGGGTGATCAGTCCGTTCTCGACATGAGGCAACAACGTATCCTGAGAGTGGGAGAAGACAAGTAGCATGAGCATGTAAGAGAATCCAATGGTTTGAAAAAGAAATTTCTTATGATCCATCTCATAGAGAAAAATACTGTCTTTAGGGTCTGTCTCAAAGGAAGAGTTGAACAACCCAGTCATCAGCCATAGTGCAGTGCATCAGTGTGGTTTTTATTATTTTAAAATCACTCTTATGTGGGAAAATGCTGATCTAGCAAAATTACTTCTTTTCACAAGCTCCTTCCTCACAAGCTTTGGGAATCTTAAAAGCTATAACATGTTCTGTGCTGTAATCTGCTCATTAGTCTTTCTCAATGAGCAGATAGCACCGAAGGCACCAGCAATTATTGTTTGGCTTAAGATCGAGTAATACCCCTTGTGTACCGCTCATTAAGCCACGTAGGATTAGGAATGGTGGACTGATCAGCTTCATTTCTTGTGATCCAGAGTTTTTCCCAGCCCCTTGGAATGCTAGATCCCGACACTGCTAAGGAGCTATGAAGGGATATGGATAACAAAACAAAAAGCAATAACTAGACTAAAATGAAAGACATCTGGGGTACCTTAAGTGTTACAAACAAACACAAATATCATTATGACAAGAGCATTTTTGATCTCACCTGTTGCAATTTATTAAAACGATGAATCTCATCCAAAAAAAGTATTGTCTTCCTCTTCAGCAATTTTTGATCATTCTGAGCCACTTTAGCTAACTCCTTGACATCACTTACACTGGCAGATGTAGCAGAGAGAGCTGTGAATTTGACACCACCTGTTTGCTGACATTTATTTGATATAATCTTTGCAAGGGTTGTCTGGAAAAAAAAGACAATACAGGAGGATTGTAGAAGTTACACACCATGTTGCATCTATTTTCATTTTAATGAAGCTGTGGCAGTATTGGAGTTGACTGGAAGCAATTTCAAAGGCGATTTAATTTTGATTTCTTGACAGAGATAAGCACAGGCTCAAAACTCTTAAAGTATGAAATTCAAATAGGCAGCATGACTATATAAATATACCTTACACTTTACTTCAAGATCAAATATCAACCTGAATCATACTGAATGACAGGTCAAAGTCCTTAGAGGTCTGAAAAACAAGTTTTGCCATGAATATAAAATACAATAAAATCAGGATTCAAAAGAAAGTTATGACCATACTTTTGATCGACTGGGTAACCCAGACCACTCTACACCACTGGAGGTTTAGCCTCTACATTAAGCTCTCTGATATTAAGGATAAATTAAAATAAGATCTTTGCTTCTTCAAACCTAATTTGTGTCTTGGTTGGGGGGGGGGGGGTTGCCAAACAGAGGTAATTCTTCTGATTCTGAAGTTTATCTTACCTTTCCACAGCCAGGAGGCCCCCATAAAATCATTGATGGAATGTTTGAGGTTCTTGTTAAAATAGAATGCAAAGTACTATTTCTGCCGACAGCCTTTGTTTGTCCTATGAAAGTGTCAAAACCCCTGGGTCTGATCTTGTCAGCTAGAGGCCCACTAAGAATTGGTAGCTTTTTAGTTCTGGATGATAAGGAAGAGCCCTGATGTGTACTTGTGTGATCTTCATTGAAGCGCTGCCCGACAGCACATTTGAGGTCATCGGGCTTCTGATCATCATCGATAAATACAAAGTCCTCTTTATAAGAACTTCGGCCCTTCTGATCATCATCGATAAATACAAAGTCCTCTTTATAAGAACTTCGGCCCCTCTGATCGTTTATCTTTTCGATGTTGCTCTTACTTCTCTTTGATGCTGACTTAGCAAACTCCCCATTCAAACATGGTTGATTACTTTTGGTTAGAAAGCTCCAAGCACTCGATTTCCTCTTGCCACTGCTCTTCAGTTTTGGTTGATCATATTCATTTTTTGTCAAACATGAATCTGCGTGCTCTGTAATAACTGTTCTACTAAAACTTTTCCCACAAATTGGGCACTGGATTTCGTCGCTGCCCGTCGACATTTCTAGCAGACGCACTCGGGGTTGGATTTTCGAGACAGCGAGGAAAAATCATAAAAACGATACTGAAAGAGAGAAAATATAGTCGAGTAAATATTTCCATTATTCTTTTTTGTGCCAACCAAATTAGGAGAACATGTGTAAAAATATAAGAATACGTGAAAGAAAACAGTTTCATGAAAACGAAAACATACCTTTACTTACAAAATAAAGGAATGAAGGTTTGAATGTCTGCCTTCTTCATACGATTTGAAGTCTGTACTCGCTGGACACACCGATGTCAATAATGTTGATGGATATTAGTCAACTCCACAGAAAAAAGAGTGGTAAACAAAAATGTCATGAATGATAACATCAAAAACTCACCGAAGTTCGATTGAATCACAATCACCCCTTGAGCGGACCCGCTTCATGTATATTTTTCGAAACCACCATAAAATCAGTCCAAGTGTTCTTCAAAGATGGCAGGACGTTGGGGCAGTGACAATTGTGAAGTGAAATTTTACAAGGATATTCATGTAAGAGGGTCAAACTTTATCTCTGTCTGCAAATCAAGGATGCTAGACCTAGACGTCTACTTTAAAAAAATAAAAATAAAAATAAATTAGAGCAAACAGAACTATGGTTCCTTGGGAAACTTAAAGACAGGTCTTTACCGAGTAGCTCTAGTCAGCCCTGGGAAAGTTGAAGGAAGAGTTGGTTGTTCTTGATTTCATTTTAGGCTTTGTTGAGTCTGAGTAGTGCTTACACTACAGGGAGAACCATAGAACAGGATCAGGCAAATGCCAGTAAATGGATGTGGAAGCAAGTGGGTAGGAGAAAAGAATTTGAGCAAGAGTATGTAGGAATGGGGGAGGATTTTGAAGGGAACTTTTTTGTGTGTGTGAGTCCCAAAAATAACAATTGTGTGCTAAATTGACTTTACCAGGGTTGCCTTGGGACTTAAGGTTTGTTGCTATGCTCTGTTGAGGTTATGCACACTTTCTATCCGCCATCACTTTCACTCTGTTTTCATAGATGAAGGATAAGGTTCGTCCTTTTGTTTTAAGGTAAGACTGGTCGCAGGAGAATCCAATTTGTCTCATATGTCAGCAGCATTTTTAACTTTTCATGGGACGATATTTTAAAAGTAGAAATAACAGGGAGATATAATAAATACTCCTGAACTTCCCGAGAAGATACTGTATGGTTCCAAACAAAGGAAGGATAAGACTGTGTATTTCTTTACTTAAAAGTGAAAGTTTCTGTGGCCGTTGATAGGGAAAATGAACACTATGATTTAATTTACAAGAAAAGAATGAAAATTAATGACAGAACTGACATTCAATTCAAAGAGTTTATGACATTTTATTTAGGTATGGGTTGACATAAACACTATGAAAATTATTTTACTTTGTATTTCTTAACGAAATAAGCAAGAGAAAAAAAATCCAAGATAAAACAGGAATGATGATGTCAAATTGAAAAAGATTGCTTGATTCCTATGATATATATACATCTTGATTTTAACTATAAGAAAACAACAATTTGATGGAGACATAAAAGGCTGCAGAATATGCAAGAAACCAGGGAAAGTAGAAAATTACCCTGAGGAGATTCAAACTCAAAAGATGCCAGATCTTTCCAACAACCTTTTGTTCATTATAATCTTTTTTTTTCATCTCATCTGGCTTGAATTTGTTCATCAAGCCTCCATTTTCCTTTTCAGTTTTGTATAAAAAGCGTTCAAGTCATAATATAACCCCTTCAAGTCTCTCTGAAAGGCGTTATAAGGAATTACTTCCTCATTTTGTGGGGGCTGGTTGATTTGTACCATTCTCTGTTCAAGCTTACGAAAGAGTTTTTTTTCTCTGATAACTTCTTATGTTTTATCAAATTTCCTTTTTGATTAACTTCGAGCCACTGTCAGTAACACCAGCCTTTTTTATTATCTTTCAGGCCAGCACTTTGGCTGTTGACTGCGTTGGGAACTGGGCACTGTTGGCAGGGTAACCTGACTGCTCCTCATTTAATTTTACATAATAAATATGATATTTATGGCATCACAATTTATTTGGAATCCTTTCTTCTTTATATCATCTCGGCACTTCCCCAACACACAATCGGGGGGAGGAGGATAGGCCCCTATGAACCTTGAGGGGGTGGGGTAAGCAGCAAAATCCCTATTCATCCCAAAAATTTGTGAAAAACTCGCCCAGTGACTGACCCTTTCAGAGCTGCCAACTGTTTGTGAAAAATACGTATTTGGACTTATTTTTCTCTCTTATACGTATTTCTGACCTGAGCGTTAGATTGTACGTTTTTTAACAATATTTGGCTTAAATAAACAAAAGGAGAGAAAAAAAAGCATAATAACCAAAAGAATAAAACAAAACAACAACAAAAAATAAATGCTGACCAAAAAACAACAACGTAGCGTTGTGCTCATGAACGGAGCTGCGAAATCATAATTTACAGAAGCTATGAATCAGGAGGCAGTAAAGGCTAACCGTATGTCATAGCAGGTCGAGAATTTTATGTATTTTTTTTAAAAAGGGGTAAATGCAGTTGTGGAAAAAAATATGGGCTTGAAGTCGGGAAAAGAGCGAAAAGGTGCTCATCTTTTGCAGTCAAGCCATTTCACTGGCCCGTGAGCATTGTAAATGCGGCTGGTCAGCAATAAATCAGCAACGCGCACCTCTCTGGAGATCCAACGATGCCACCTTGGCCAAATTTAGTGCAGGTAATGGGTGTAACAGGTAAGCCGACCGATGCTCCTTGCAACTGTTGTCACAGAATCGATGTGAGACAGTAGGCTTCAAATATTGCCTGTCAGAGAGAGAGAGGAGGGAGGGAGAGAGCGAGCGAAGGGAAGAGAGAGAGAGGTGGGTTAAGGGGAGAGAGAGAGAGAAGGGAAGACACAGAGAGAAAGAGAGAGAAGGGAAGACACAGAGAGAAAGAGAGAGAAGGGGAGACTGATTGAGAGAAAAGGGCACAGAGAGGGGGATGAAGAGAGAGATAGAATAGGGAGGTATAGAGACAGAGCTACCAGTGCAGACCTCCGTAGAAAACTCCCAGGGTAAAATTTTTTCACAGATTTCCCTGTAGCTTACCATCAAGTCATGGTGCTTATGATCCTGTGGTCCATGACCCGACTTTATGCTGTTGGTGCTTGTAGCCAAAGCATAAAGATAGTTCATTCGCACTTACATGCTTCAAATTGTGAGGGAGTGGCTCCGCCTATACTACCTGAACGTTGCCCATACTGTGTGGTATGAGGTAGAGATGCAAATCAAAGGCACGAAATATTGCATCTAAGGGTGCCTTCATGTTTTCTGGTTGTATGATGACTCTTCACCTAATCTCAAGTGCGCCCTCCTCCCCCCCCCAATTTTGCTGGTGGATTCTTACCCTGCATGGGGTGCCCATGTTATATGCGGGACAGTTTTCTATGTGGGGGAGTGGGGGGGGGGGGGGGGGGGGAAAACCCGT
>JBCIKM010111533.1:0-14273 GCA_039654465.1 Melibe viridis | reverse complement strand
TTATCAATAACTCGTTAATAAGGAACAATATGGCTTCGTAAAAATTAAATATATAGAAATAATTATCTCTTGAAAGCTGTTTTAAAACATATACTTTACCGGAAATAGAAACCACCTACCTAGTTCTAATTGATCTCAATTTTTAATATTAATAAGCAATTTATATTAAATAATTTGCTAAAATATAGGTATTAATCGATATTTTCATTTTATCTTTGTAATACACAATATTGCAATGTTACTGTGTTCCACATATTCTCTTTGTAGTCCGCTTATGAATACTGCATTGACTACTATGATTAACACGATCAGTAAATTTTAGTGAGCAAATGGATAAGCGTGCAACTCTATGATGAATTGCAACACTATCATGAATTCCATACACTTTTGCAATGAAGTAATACGCGAAATATTGTCTGAAAGATGCAAATTTTATAAAAGATAATATTTCTCAAATGAAATAAAAATCATACTTGATATCTATAATAAGTAAAATATATATTATAAGGAATGTTTTATATTAAATAGGGGAGTAGGGGAAAGACACATAAAGATACAAAGAGAGAAACAAAGAGAAGAAAAAAAAGGAAGATAAAAAAGAAAGTTTTATTTAAAATTAAAGAAATGGAAGAATAAGCAAAAGATAAGAAGAGAGAGATAGATAGAAAGTAAAATGGTTAATATGTTTAATATTATTAACTTTTTAATTTCAGTTTTAATAATATTATAGTATATAATATTACAGTATTACAATATATTTAATTATATTGAAAAATGTTATTTTTATCTAATATTATATTCCTTCTTTTTTTCTTCTGTCTCTCTTCCTCTCTCTCTTTCTCTCTCTCTCCTTCTCTTTTGCTTATTCTTTTTTAATTTTAAATAAAGCTTCCTTCTTTTTCTATCTTCCCTCTCTTTACTTCTCCCTTTCTATATCTCTTTCTTTTTTCTATTTTTTTTAACTTAAAATAAAATAAAACATTTAAAAGATTATTAATTATAATAATATGAAGTCATTAAAAAAATTGATTACATAATTTAATAATACCTAATACTATAAATAACTATAATAATATTAAATAATATTAATAATATTAATAATATTTAATAATATTTATTAATAATATTTAACAATAATTTTAATAATATTGCACAATATCATTACCTGATATTCTATGCCTTCTCCTTTTTCTTCTCTCTCTTCCCTCTCTAAAAAAGGCATGTTATTGACATTGTTGTCGCTTTTCCGCGATCTTGATTGGTTGTCTCGTTCTCGCGTTGCTACACTTGTTCGTGTGACTTGCTTCACTCGTGTCGTTTGACAGTTTGACATATGTCATTTGATAATTTGACAATTAAAAAAAGAAATATTGAATAAAGTTATAAATATTGAAAAAAATTAAATATACTTAATAAATGTAGTGTTACGTCCTGACGACTCCACGATTCCTTTCTTCCGCGAAATTGCGGGAATCGTCTATTGGTGGAAAAAAAAAATGATGATGATGAATCGTTAATAAATAAAGCATCGCGTTTCGTAAACTCTGAATCACTTGTCAATAACCGTATATCTATGAGTAACCGCGAGAAAAGACGCGAGAAGATCGGTGATGAAACCGTCGATTCCCTCGAATAAATAAAAAAGTTATAAATATCCCTCGCAGTAGAATTTTCTGGCGGAAGAATAAACAATACCGAGAAGATAATAAAGAAAAGTAAACTCTTTCTTAATCATAGAGAGAAGAAATAAGATTTTCCTAATCAAATCACGTGCACAAGAGTCCGCCAGAAAAGGGCAATGATCAAGGAACTTTGAACCGATATCAGACTCACCAATTGACGATCACCGCGACTAAAAAACCGAAAAAAAGTAGGAGAAACACCCCGCCTAATGAGGACACTGGGATAATTTCTAAGTCGTCAATCCCTACTTCCGAAATTTAAAACTCATCTTCGAAAAGCCCTATAAAAAGGGCTACTCAAGAGTCTTCGCTCTCTTCACTCGCTACTCTCTCTGCGTGCAAGTTGTCATTTAAATCCAGTTCTCGAGTTCAATATTTTACCTTTACTCCGTGATTCAATTTATCGCGAAAGTGCAACCAGTGTCTTCCCTGGGCGGCGTCGTTCTCGAGCATCAACCAGACCTGCTGACCACTACTAAAAAGTAAGTCTCGACAAATTTCCTTTACGCGATTACATATATATATACATATATATTATAGTTTTTCCTTCTTCGATAGTGAGCGAGATATCGTTGTGCCTTTTGGCTAAGGAATTTCGTCCGCGAGCTAAGCGCGCTTGTCGAGTCCTTCGCAGAATCAGAAAGGCGTTGGCTAGGGCGCATATTTCTGAAGAGACGTTCGAAATAGTCACGTGTTACGCCACACGCATAATAAACAATTTGGCCGCGGCAAGAGACTTAATTGACGACACTAAGCGAATTCTTGAAGAGCGTTATTCCGACACCGACACAGATACATCTCTCTCTCTCTCTCTTTCTAATTTTTCGACATCGAGTAACTCGCACTCATCTCCCTTTCCCTCTCCTTCCTACGCTTCTGATCATTCTCTATCCTCTTCCTCCCGATCATTGGGATCCGTTTCAACGGTGATCCTAATCAATGATTCTCCTCCCCCAAGTCCTACCCCCTCAGAAGAAATTCTGAAGGCTATCCTAGAAGCTTGTGACGATCTTCCCGACTTTAACGACCCTTCCATATATCCCTCTGAATATTCTCCTTCCCCAAGTCCTACCCCCTCAGAAGAAATTCTGAAGGCTATCCTAGAAGCCTGCGACGACCTTCCCGATCTTTAATATCATCCTTTAAATCTTGTAATTGTTTCCCAGTTTATTCCTTTACACCATTGCGTAATACTCCCGACACGATGACACACTGACACGTATCTTAAATTGTTTATTTTTTTTTCCTTTCTCTCTTCGATATCATAATCTCTCAATGTATCACCCGCGAGTAAATACACACACACATACACTCACACACACATACACTACTAATGTTTGTTATTTTTCTGTATATTTATCATAAAACATGTATTTTCTTTTTTTTATGAATGAATTTAATGTTTGTTATTTTTCCGTATATTTATCACAAAAACATGTATTTTCTTTTATTTTTTTTATGAATAAATTTATGTTTATGTAATTAATATATATATATATTCACATATTTCTTGACCCCCTCTCGTTCCCAAAATAAAGGATCGCACTTGGTCCCATCCCGAGTAATAGGGATTAAATTCCTTGACCAAAAAGGGACCACCGAGTGAACGTCGGAAAACAGCGTAATAGCGACGAGTACAGTCGTTTACCTGATTTTCAGACCTTCGAGTTCGCTCGACCCGATTCTTGCGCCCTTAAGGCGTTTGATTTCGGGATATTTAAAATAGTTATTGCGTCCTTCCTTCCGACTCATCCTTCCGAGAGTCTGGACGTCATATTCTATTTTAAATTTACTTAACAGTTGTTGCGCCCTTCCTTATGACTTATCCTTCCGAGAGTCTGGACGTAACATACTGTTTTAAAATTTTGGGGGCTCGTCCGGGATTGATTGATTAATGTGCGATCTTTTTGAATTGGAATGAGTAAGGGGACAAGAGGTACAGCTAATAAAGACGAAGTAGAACGAAATTTTCAAATTGCTCAAGAAACATACAATCGAACGAAATCAAACAAATCAGACACTCACTACACTTCTACTCCAAAAAATTCTACCATTAAAAACATTAATTTTTCGTTAGACGAAACAGTAATCGAAAAAAATTTTAGTGAAATTGCGTCCGAGTCTAATTACGCCGATTCTTGCGACAGGACTATCGTACTCGACATAAATAAAATTAAGGAATCGAATAGTATCAGCAATATGGCTCAAAATAACCCTTTCGCTACCTTAAAATACGCGGTTGAAGCCGTCCCTTATTTTGACGGTCAGAACATCCCATTAAATTATTTTATTGAAGGATGTGAAGAAGGAAAATCTATGTTGCCTAGCGAGGCAGAACCACAATTTACTAAAATTATAAGAACTAGAATAATAGGAGAGGCTCGTCGAACCATACAAGATCACGATTTCGATAGTGTTTCACAACTAACGAAATACTTAAAACAAATTTATGGACCGGTTAAAAATGTGTATCAATTACAAGGGGAATTGGGTTGTGTATATCAAAAAAATGACGAAGATGTAGTTACTTATGGAAATAGAGTCAAGTTGCTTGGAAAACAAATATTAGAGGCATATAGAAGTTCAGGAACCGTGTTATCTGACCAAAATATTAAAACTTCGTTAGAAAAAGACATGTGTAAGTGCTTTATTAGAGGATTAAAACCAGAAATCGAACAACGAATTACAAGAAATTTAGACGTACACGCGACGGTAGCCGACGCTTTAAGGATAGAAAGAGAGCTCCGAGCGATAACAGATTTACGACAGGGGACAAACAGTTCAGGTAGACAGAGAATCAACGGCGTAAAAGAAATTTGTCAGATTTGTTATAAAGAAGGGCATATAGGTAGTAACTGTAAGAAATATTTGCAAACAAATCAACAAGTCGATTACCAAACAGATTTAGGAACCCCGATTCTTATCTGTCAGATTTGTAAAAAACGCGGGCACGGTGCGGAAAAATGCCGTTTTCGCGATCCACAACTTCGTCGACCAATAAATGCAATTCAAGAAAAAATAATAATTTGCCAATTGTGCTCAAAATCTGGTCATGATGCTAAATCTTGTCGACATAATAATACTACCAGTAATAATAAAATCTCGGTAATTTGCCAATGGTGCGAAAGACCTGGTCACTCAGCAAATAATTGCTGGAAGAAACAAAACGAACAACGTTTTGTTGAAAATAAAACTCGCGTAACTTGCCAAATTTGCAACAATTTCGGACACGTTGCTAAAGATTGTCGAGCGAGAATAAACCAACAATCGGGATCGAAGAACTCTTTATTCTGTCGCTACTGCAAAGAACACGGTCATCTTCTTGAAGATTGCGAATTACGTCGTGTAAGTAACATTCGGAAAAAGGGAAATAATCAGGGAAACTACAACGGCTCCTCGACGTCGGGTGCACAGCGGGGGTCCGAACGCGAGCCGCACCCATCCCAAACTCAGGTAGCCAAACAGATAAGAACGGAACGAACATAAGGCCCGTGACCGTAAACCTCGATAAACAGAGTCGCGTGCCTACAGTTCAAATAGATGTTGATAACTTGACGCGTATAACTTTTATGCTAGACACGGGATCTGGACCAAATATAATTAAAGAAAATCTCGTGCCTGAAGAAATAAATATCAATTACACAAATATTCTTAAATTAAATGGCATAAATAATTATCCGGTATACACCTTAGGTGAAATAACGCTAATTATTTTCGGAATACCAGTAATATTTCATATCGTATCTAACGATTTTCCGATTGCACAATCCGGTATATTGGGAAACGATTTCTTTAAACAAACTTCATCAAAAATAGACTACGCACATGGGCATTTAAATGTTTCTGGAATCAACGTACCGTTCTTATCACCTGAAGCTATCGTAGTAGCTCCGCGATCCGAAACATTATTTTATGTACGGATAGAAAACCCTGAATTAAAGGTGGGCTATATACCTCGATTAAAAGTAGCACACGGAATTTATTTGGGAGATACCATCGTGGAAAACATTTCGGGAAAAGCATATTTAAATGTTATAAGTACATTGGACGAAGAAACAGAAGTACATGTCCCGACCTTACGCCTAAAACCGTTGGGCGAATTATTAGACGATCATAAATCAAATCTTGAGAGTCTGAGCAGTTCACAAAAACAAACAAACAGAGAAAAAGAAGAAAAAACTAATTACGAAAAACAAACGAATAAGAAAAAAGACGGAATTAATTACGCATTATATGATGAATTTGATAATTATAAGAATAAAGTAAATGAAAACAATGAAAAAAATATCATCAAAGAAATTCACCATGAAGACGAAGAAAAAATATTAAATCAAGAAGAAAATAAAAATAAAAATAAAAGTAAGAATAGAAATGAAATAAAAAATAAAATCGAGAGGAAAAATAAAAATTTAAATAATTCAAAAATCCTTGGAGAGGAAAATTATCAAATCTCTTCAAAAAATTTAATGAACCCAAACATTCCTGGAGAGGGAAGTTACCAAACCTTTCCTAAAAATTTTAATAATTCAAAAACCCTCAAAGAGAGAAATTTCCAAACCTCTCAAGAAAGGGATAATTCTAGGATTTCGGAGGAAAGTTTCCAAACCTCGACAGAAAATCCTAGCTCCGTCGATTGCGAGGAGGAAAATTGTCAAACCTCACTACGTAACTCGACACAATCCTATTCCAAAAAGGGGAGAAATTCTTTATCCTCCCTAGATATTAAATTTCCTAAGATCGAATTATTGGTAAAGGAAAATAATAATGAATTAAAAACCTCTCATGTTTCAATAAAAGACCTCCTTGAAGAGGCACGAAAATATAATATAAACATTGAAAATTTAAATCTACAAAAAAATAAAAACAAAAACAAACCGTCTTCAAAAATTTTTACATCTTTATTGAATAAATCTCAAGAAATTTTAGAGAAATTTATGCGAAAACGCAAAACAAGATATAAAAGAAATCAACAAATTGCGAATTATGACCTAAACAATTGTCTACCAATCTCCGAAGAAAACAAAGAAGATCGACTTACTAAAATCATAGGATCATTACGATTAGAGCATTTAAACGAAACAGAAAAAGAAAACGTTACTAAATTGATAATGAGAAGCCAAGATCGATTTCATATTCCTGGAGAAAAATTAACCGCAACACATGTATTACAACACCGAATAACAACCACGGATGACCAGCCGATAAACACACGCCAGTATCGATTTCCACAAACTCATAAGGAAGAAATAAACAGACAGGTAGAAGAACTCCTGGAAGGAGGGATTGTAAAACACTCACAATCACCATATAACACTCCTATATGGATTGTACCAAAAAAGGAAGATTCTAAAGGAAATAAACGATGGAGAATGGTATTAGACTTCCGGGCTTTAAATGATAAAACCATCGGAGATGCATATCCGCTGCCGAATATCATCGATATATTGGATCAATTAGGAGGAGCTCGATATTTTTCAGTATGCGATTTAGCATCCGGATTTCATCAAATAAAGATGAATCCTGAAGATGGGCATAAAACGGCCTTTACTACTCCTTTCGGACATTATGAGTTCGACCGAATGCCGTTCGGTCTAAAAAATGCACCTGCCACATTCCAACGCTTAATGGACTTAGTATTAACTGGGTTACAAGGCAAGGAATTGTTTGTTTACATGGACGATATCGTTATCTACGCGACCTCTTTAGAAGAACATGAAAGAAAATACAACGCTTTAATGGAACGCCTTCGTGAAGCCAATTTAAAATTACAACCGGATAAATGCGAATTTTTAAAAACGGAAGTAACGTATCTAGGACACGTAATTAGTAAAGATGGAGTAAAACCAGATCCGAAAAAATTGGAAGCAGTACAACGGTTTCCAAGACCTAAAACACCAAAAAACATTAAACAATTTTTAGGACTCGCCGGATATTATAGACGTTTTATACCAAATTTTTCCAAATTCGCTAAACCTTTAACAAATTTATTAAAAAACGATACTCGCTTTGAATGGACATCCGAGCAGGAAAGATCTTTTGAAATCTTAAAACAAAAATTATGTGAAGAACCAGTATTGCAATATCCAGATTTTTCAAGACCATTTATTTTAACTACTGATGCATCTGGAATAGCCGTCGGAGGAATATTATCGCAGGGAGAAATAAACAAAGACCAGCCGATAGCATATGCCTCACGAACTTTAACAGATAACGAACTAAAATACGACACATATGAAAAGGAAGCACTAGCTATTATATATTGCGTTAAACATTTTCGACCATATTTGTACGGAAGAAAATTCACGTTAGTAACAGACCATAAACCTTTGCTATGGTTTAAAAATGCACAAGATGCCAATATGCGAATACTTCGTTGGAGATTAAAATTAGCAGAATATGATTACGACGTTGTATACAAAGCAGGAAAAGCAAATGTAAACGCAGACGCATTATCAAGAAATCCAGTTAATATCGAAGAAATAAACTGCAAAATCATAAAAAATAAAAAACTTCTAAATCCTAATAATCCTGAAGATGCGCAACTAATTTCTGAAATGTTAGGAGAATCCGATAGCGAAGAGGAAGAAGAGGAATGTGATGATTTTTATCTACATCTCTCAGATATCGAAGAAGCCGAGGAAAATATACCTGATAATAATCTTCCGTTTACATCTGAAGAATTAAACGAACCACCTAATTTACAAATTACGGAAGAAGCCTTAATACCTGATATTCTTAAACTAAACAAAATACAAACCAGAAGTCAAACGACAAAACAAAATATTAATCAGAATAAAATAATTAATGATGAAAGTAATATTGAAGAAATTGAGAATAACCCATCAGACAAAACTTCTAATATCAATAAAGATAGCGACGACGAGGAGGACGAAGAAGACATTATTAATCAAAATTTAAAAACGAGAAAAACTAAACGTGCATTTTCTGAAAATAGAATAATAAAAAATAATAACATTGTAGACTCCCGAGAACTATTGTTTTTACGCAAAGATAACATAGTATATTTCGTTGACACTCAGGGAAAACCTTTAGATTCTGGTTCACAAAAACTTTTCGAGCGAAAAGAACTGCCGAACTTAGGAATTCTTGTGCTGGGACAAGCTAAAGCAATAAAATATAAAAATCATTATCATATAGTTTTACCCATTAGCGAAGAACAAAGAGAAGGCCCTACAGTTACTCTCAATAAAATTATTAAAATTTTTGCGGATCTACGGGATATAACCGAAGACTTAAAATTAGAAACTTTCAGTATTGCGAAAACCGAATTTATTAATAATGTTCCATGGGATGATGTTAAATCACATTTACAATTAATATTTACCGACGCTCCTACTAAAGTCATTATTTGTCACGGACTAATCAAATATCCACCAAAAGATTTGCGTTCCGTTATTATCAGTGAAATGCATTGTTTACCAACGGGAGGACACCGTGGAGTTACAAAAACATACAATAGAATAAAACATAATTATTACTGGGAAAATTTAAAAGCAGATGTTCAAGTATATATACAACAATGTTTACAATGCCAACTGAAAAAACTTGTAAGAGTAAAAACAAAACAGCCAATGATAATTACAGACACACCAGGATCTTCTTTCGATAAAGTAGCTATGGATATCGTAGGTCCCCTGCCTAAAACTGAAAGGGGGAACGAATACATTTTAACATTACAAGATCAATTAACTAAATTTTGCATGGGAATACCATTACCGAATCAAACTTCCGAAACTATCGCAGAAGCCTTTGTAGATCGTTTTATTTGTGTACTCGGAGCACCAAAAGCAATATTAACTGATCAGGGTAGAAATTTTCTTAGTGATTTAATAAAGAAAATTGCAAAACTATTTAAAATCCGTAAATTTCGTACAACAGCTTTCCACCCTCAGTCAAACGGATCTTTAGAAAGATCACATCACGCGTTGGGCGAATATTTAAAACAATATGCGAACGAACAAAACCAATGGGATAGATGGATCAGCCTTGCTATGTTTAATTATAATACAAGTGTACATGAAGCAACAAAGCACACTCCATACGAACTAGTTTTCGGAAAGATAGCACGTGTTCCATCGAACGAACTTCTACCTCCCGGAGATAAATTAGCAAATTATGACGAATACTTAATAAATCTTGTCACTCAACTCCACTCAATTCAGGGAAAAGCACGCGATAATGTTATTCAAGCAAAAATCAAATCAAAAAATTATTACGATAAGAAAATCAACCCGCAAACCTTTAAACCGGGAGACCAAGTATTTTTATTAAAAGGTCCAAAACCAGGTAAATTCGGGGATCAGTACACTGGGCCTCACGAAATCTTAGAAATTCTAAATAAAAATAACGTAAGAATTAGAATAAAGAAAAATAGCCGAATTGTACATCCAAATCGCTTACGAATTTCATATATAAAGCCTACAGATAAGTAAAACGAAAAAAAAAAGGGAAAAAATAATAATAACTATGTGATCTTCCAGATGGACCGCAACATTAAACGACTAATCGTGATACTGTTAATGTTAACAAAATTTTATGAAACTGTTGGAATAATAGGGTACGATTGCGGATCACCTTCAGCAAACTTAACGACACTATCTTTACTAACAATCGAAGAATGTGATATTCCGCCACAAAACGTTAAACGCGAACAACCATATATACAATTACTTCAAATTAATGAATTCGACTCAGTAAAAGTAATACAATGCAAAGTCGAAATTGACCGATTAATAAAAAAATGTGGAATGTTTTCTCACACCATGGACGTATACAATGGGAAATATTCATACATAGAAGAAATACCTCGCGACATATGCAAACGAATGCACGAGTACGGCACATATCAGTTGGGGCAAACCTACATAACTGGATTAAAATCAAACCAAACTGCAACACGTCCAATAACACTTGCCGGTAACGTGGATAATGACGGAGCTTGTATCGGAGGTGCATATTCCGATCCTTACGGAACATGGACGGATGTAATCGTACTAGCAAGCGTAAGAATTACCTTACAAGATTATATAGCAAACGTAAAAATAAATACTAATCGAGTGCAACTCAGATCCGGCGTAGCGTGTAAATTCGCCGCAACATATTGCACAGATGTAGAAGGAGGGGATACGTACTGGGACCCCGTGCCAACCGATACTTGCAAACTTTATAACTTTGGCATATTATTTGAAGGATACGCCTATAAAATAGTTGATAACGACAAGGATCATCCTCAAACAGTTTACTCATTAACAACACAAGATACCATATTTGCACTGACTAGTAAAGGAAAATACAGTACATGTGGATACTCATTGATAACCACAGAACATCCAAAATTATTAATTTTTGAAACCGTACGCGGTACCACTGTTTTCAAAAAACAGGCTGGTATTTCAAATCTTGATATCTTCACTTATATGAATTCAAAATTTGTATATGTGGAAAAACATGTTCGCACTCAAATAAACGAGCTCTATAGAAATTTACTATTACATCAATGTAACCTAGAAAAACGAATGTTACATAACGCGTTAGCTATAGCTACACAAGCACCCGACATTTTCGCATATCATTTAATGAAGGGACCTGGATATATGGCTCTTTTAGCAGGAGAAGTAATTCATATTGTTAAATGTGTGCCAGTCGATGTAAAACTTGCACGAACAAAGGAGTGTTACGATCAATTGCCAGTAATTCGAGGAAACCGAACGCATTTTTTGACGCCTCAAACACATATATTATTACAACAAGGAACACAAACTACCTGCAATCCGTTTGCACCTGCCATGTACCTTTTAGGAGATTCATGGTACAAATTTATACCTAATCCAATAGAAACCTTACCGCCAACAATCATGAAGCCGTTAACTAAGCCTACATGGAAATACATTAGTCCAGGATCACTCGCTACCAGCGGCATATACTCAGAAGAAGAGTTAAAAGATCTTAGAGACCACATAATGTTTCCGGCCGAACGACCTTCAGTACTCAATACTGTAGCAAGAGGAGTTATGGGGAGATCCACCTCCTTACAGGGGGGCTCCATTTCCAATTTACTAGATGAAGCATCGATGGAAAAAATAGCCGCCTCAGCTTGGAAGAAATTCTGGAATAAATTCCTGTTCTTCGGCAATGTCAGCGCAGGCCTACTCGGAATATATCTAATTGCACGAGTTTCCAAGCTAATATTAGACACAGTTGTGCATGGATATGCTTTGCATACCGTGTATGGATGGTCAATATATTTATTTGGAGCAATCTGGGATTCTCTTACAAATCTTTTATTACATTTGGAAAGACGGAGACGACCCGATGGGTCACATCCGACTCCCCCACCACCAAGCGCACCGTTGGAAGACCACAAAGCAATAAAACTCACTAAACAAGATAATCATAATACAAATACCATGGAAATGAACGCGATATATCCTCTGCTACGTCCAGAAGAAAATACTACCTACACTCTCGAAATAAGAGAATAATTTTATGAGTAAAAATAATAACAAAAAAAAATAATAAAAAAAAAAAAATTTTTCATGAAGAATTTAATAAACCACTAAATGCCTTTTCTCTTTCCTTTCCATGGAACCTTCTTAAAATCTTTCCAAATATACCAAACAGTTTACCTATTTTAGAAAATGGAGATCAAAAGCATCAACACCCATGAACTAACCCGCGGACGACTTGAAGTACGGATAACCCGCGCGGAATCCCCATCACTCTTCTGGGTCCAATTAAAAAACGGTGAAAGGGACTTGATAGAACTCATTGAAGAGCTGAATTTCCGGATGGAGCGGCGAAGCCGTTATCTCCATTGCTGGCCTGAAGATTTAAGAGAGGGCGAACCATGTGCTGTCAGAGTAAAAAGTATTTGGCAACGCGGTCTCATAATAGGGATCAACACTGCAGCCTCCATGGTTAAAATCTCCCTAAGAGACTGGGGGATGGCTATCTGGAGACCTATGGCACAAGTCTACTTCCTGGAGAATCGGTTTCGGGAGCTGTCCTGGCAGAGCATCAAATGCGGGCTGGCGCATACAGGACCGCTGACGACTAGAACCAGGGAATGGCCCGAAAAAACTCGGCTATTATGCCAGATGCTTGCCGATCAACAAGAGGGATGGATAAAAATTGTCTATCCTCTCGGTGACAGGGAGGCCATGGTAAAGCTTATGATTTACAAAGAAAACAGAGAAGGGGCTTATAACTTAAGAGACTCGCTAATTCAGTTAGGATACGCGCGACTCACTGATAATGCCATGAACGACGTATTTGTTCACACATAAAGCATTTAATATTTTATATTATAGATACCGTAAGAAATTACACATACATATATATACACTTATACGTATTATAATATCAATAATAATGGCTTTTATTATACAAAAAATATATACATGCGTACATGTATTAAAAAGAAAAAATTTATATATATATATATATATATATGTGTATATATACAGGAAAAATAATACCTTTTACGATTAATTAGTAGAAATAATTAATAGTTATTATTTTTTACATATTAAATTTCCTTCTATATATGAGGATATATATATTAAATTCCTTTTTTTTTTTTACCACATTTCTTTATATATATATATATATTAACTTATCAAAATAACGTAGACTCATACATGAAACAAGACTATCTTTTCCAACTTAGAACAGTGTTACCTGATCAACAGTTCAAAAAGGGGAGGGGGAAAGAAAAAAATTTATTATCAACCTATATCAGCAACAAAGAAAAGGGGAAAAAGAGAGAAATAAAAATATAAATATATATATATATATATATATAACATGGAGATGAATTACCACAGCATTTATCAATTGGCAAGTCATCCTTGACTCTCGACACCTGTCAGCAAAACCGCTTAAAGGGAAGTCTGAAAACCACACCGTGGATTCTGCAATTCTAATTAAGGGCTAATTACTCAATAATAAATGAGAATTCAAGCCAGACATCGAAAGTCCATCCAGGAAGCAGTATCAATGCTGCCTATATGTCAACAACGCAAGAAGAAACGAAAAAATTTTATCTCTCTCCCGGCGACAAAACTTCCAAAGACCCGGAACTACAAATATTGATCAGGTAAACATTTTAAAGCAAATATAGTTTTCTTTCCCTTTTGCCGCTAAAGGAGCACGTATAAGAAAAGACAGTCTTGTATTAAAATTTTAGAAGAATATAATTAATAATCAAAATATAATTAATAAAATTAATAATAAAAAAAAAATGTAAAGGAAGGACGAAGGAAAGAAGGAAGGGGTTTTGGTGGTCGCCTTCTCTTTCCTCCTTCTTAATAAATAAATTAGCGTGCGTACATAATCTACTATACTTTAATAAACCGCGAAAGGAAGGAATCTATTTTCTTCTTTGCAAATGTTGGGTCTTCCCCCAACATTTGTCTAAGGCCGGGGGTGTTACGTCCTGACGACTCCACGATTCCTTTCTTCCGCGAAGTTGCGGGAATCGTCTATTGGTGAAAAAAAAAAAATGATGATGATGAATCGTTAATAAATAAAGCATCGCGTTTCGTAAACTCTGAATCACTTGTCAATAAC
>JBCIKM010111422.1:0-14273 GCA_039654465.1 Melibe viridis | reverse complement strand
TGTGTCTAAATTATGCCCGCATCGACAGTAATACTCAGTTCCACTGAGTCAGTCGATATAATTGAAGAAGAAGATATGCGAATTGACCTGCTCAGTCCCTAAGTCTCTATTATGTAACTACACGTACATCTAGCTTGGAGACCAAACACCTGGGCAATCTTACCTCATCGCTTCAGACAATCAGGGAAACTCATCACTTCACAAGGACAGACACTATGGAATCACCATGTGCCCCACAAAACAAAGGCCATTGTACGCACCATGTGTCAGCGGAACACCACCCTAAACCATGCCTAGAGAAATCATCATGTGTCATCAGGCATGTCTAAACGAAATTGTTCATCAAGCGGAGACCCATGGCAAGTTAGAAACAATAGGCCAGGGCAGTAGTAGCCACCAGGTATTTACACCTCCAGGCAGGATTATGCCAAGCCTCTGGACGTGCGCATCCATGTTCAAGCACCAATAAAAGTGATGAAAAAGTTCTCCCCAAATTCCAATCCAATCAAATTGGATCTGAACCAAAAATGATAGGCGCAAGGAATCCCATCTATAAGGTTAATTTACACACAAATACCCTGTATTTAAGCAGATGCAAACTCTCATCAAGTCCATCACATCAAGTGAACTCACTCTAATGGCGTGCTAACGACCAGATATATAATTTCCAGGATTATTATTACTGTGTGAATTCTTATGGCAGTTTAAAGTGCGTGCTTCATTTCATTCCTTCCATAGCCCAATTAAAACCTCCAGTCAAGGAAAATACATAGCGATAGGCTACAATTTGGACATTAAAAAACCAGCAGATTACAACAACTCAACAGCGTCTAGCTGCAATTACAATCTCTCAGTGAGAGAAACTTGTCAGCAAACTCCCCCATCCCCCACCCCTACTGCAACATAGCAAGCTGACATAAGCCCCTCCTCCTCAAACAATCAACGCTAAATATACAAACAATCCCCTCCTGTGACAATCAACGACATAACACCCAGTTATCTATAAGCTGCACCCCTGGACTCAAAGGGATAACACCACAGCTACTGGCACGACCAACTTGTCTGGCTACTGGCCTTTGAAGAGTGCCTCGCCCCAGGGAAACTGATCTACCTGCACCATGTCCTTTGATCAACCACCAGGAGCCAGTCACAACAAACAACAGACCTCACCGACAAGGAGCGACTCGGCAGAGATCAGCTAAGTTGTCGCCCAAAGGAGACTTCAAATTATTGCACCTTTAGGGAATCACTGTGTCTCAATGATGTTATGATAATCTAGACAAACAAGGTATATTATTTTACTTTTTCTATACTTATATAAACATATTAATGCCTGAGTATTCTGAGTCTGGACGCTTTACTTGATTTAATTGTTCTTTGTACTTGCGTGTTTGTGAGATCAAAACGAGCCCTTCACCACTTATACTTATAAACACTAGCGGTAATAACATTTTCCTGAAACTAACTACTTAATATAATTTCCCACATAAAATTGTGAAAGAGCAGGCAATAATCTGGTTGGGTTTTTTTTTGCGGGAAAACACCAGATTGGGGAGATATTGCCATAGGCACAGCCATGGCCTCTAAGTAAAAGTTTATACAAATTAACAAGATTAAAATCCCACCCTCTTCTCACAGCTTTAAAAAATTGAGTAAGAGGCGGAAAGTTGCATAACCCCACACCATTATTTGTAAGCATATGATCAAAGCAATTGAAACCAAGAAATATATCTAAACCCAGTGAAGGACTCTACACATCGGTACAGGTGTTGCTAACTTTTAGAGTCCAGTAAATTGGAGATATGGAACCCCTGGAAAGTAGTCAAGTGAAAATAAAGTGCCGAGGACTTTCACAAAAAGTATCTTTGTTCAAGAAACAATAAGGCCATTTGAGGCTGGAATAGCAGATGATAGTTAAGGCATGAAGACAGAAAAGAAAAAAAAGTAACAGAAACCTAATAGAGATACTATTCACCAACTGTCTTCGTCTCATAACTTAGCCAGTTCCCTTTATCAAAGCTGACCTTGGACATATCAAATCGACTGTTGACCTCCATATCTCCAACTCCAAAGAGCAGCTGACCAGCGGGTCCTAAGACAGGGCAGTAGGTGGCCGTAGACTGGTCTCCCTCTCTGTACACGTGACTCAAGTCCTGGAAATGGAAGTGAAAATAATTCATTTAAACATAAAATTTTATGATTAGCTTGCTATCAGCTTTTCACCCTTTCACAATTTCCAACACAAACATTGTGGATGTATGTCCAGAAAACGAATACCTTGATCTGACTGGGTCTGACATTCATGCTGCGACAAAGGGGTAGTATACTTCATTAATAAAACTGGAAATCAAGTTAATTTCCTTGCTGTTACCAAATAACAGACCTGTTAATGATAAATTAAAAAGTTGAAAGAACTTTTGAACAGCCAAAAAGTAAATCGCCACTGCAATGCGACAAAAAGACACTGAGGTTGTTTTGTTATCCTTATCCCTTCATACCACCTTAGCAGTGCCAGGATCCAGCTCCAAGGAGCTGGAAAAAACGCTGGATCACTAGAAATAAAGACAGGCAGAGGATCAGTCCACCATGCCTAATCTTTAATGGCTTTATGAGCAATACATAACAGGTATTACTCGATCTTAAGCCAAACAATAGTTGCTGTTACCTTTGGTGGTATCGGCTTATTGAGAAAGACCAAAGAGCCAATTTAGTACAGGGCGCCACTGAGGTGCTTGAAAATAACAAGCAAGCTTCAGCCCATTCCACCTTAAAACAAAACAAAAAAACCCGCGTTTTTTCTATTTACTGTTACTGAACAGATCATTTTCAAATCTTGCACTGTCCACAATACAAGTTTGCCTTAATGAATATGAATTTTCAATAAGATTTGTGTCTAAATAGGTGTTTTACATTCTAAAATACAGGCAATTTTTCTCAACTTTCTTCAAGCCTTATTTTAATAATATCAGAAAAACTAAACAAACGTCACAATTTTGTGCATCATTTGCACATAATTCATATTGACAAAAAACTTGGGATCAATTTTAACCATTGTAAAGGCACTCTTGGTGCTTAAATAGCAAAGACAAAGAAGAGACCAGGTCAAAAACCGAATTTCTCAAATTTGAAATTCATTAAAGACAAAATCACTTAGAGCCGCATGCAAACTTCCAAAACAAGGCGTTCATGGACATAAAAGTTATTCAGAAAAAAATCTTTTTTCCAGTGGAATGGACTTAGCTGTGTTGCTGAACAAAATGATAGGGTCTAGCATTTGCCCTACATCATTAACATTTTGAAGCAAAAACAAGAAGAAAAAAGGTATTGTGGTGGAAGATAAAAGAATTATTAAAATAAAAAAAAAGGATCTCACTTTGCTGTCTTATGCCAAAACTTATTTTGATCAGAGGTGATTAGGAAGTTTTGACTGACCATAGCATTTGATGAAAGATTTCCCTTAAAGTCATCTGTAGTTAATAGTTATTAGCCTCCTGCAGCAAAATGATCATAGAGGTCACTTCCAATTCCATGCAGGTTTAGGAATCTAGCAGAATGCCGTCATAACTAAAAATATTAATCTCTTACATCAGTTATTTGTAATCTTTTTCTTTTTTTTTTTGTTTTAGTTTAGATTTTTCATATGTGAGATGAGGATGTAAGCTTAATTCCACTTTTTCGTGGTAAATGAGGTATTTTATAATTATCTTTATCTTGCAGAGGCAAAATGACAAAAAAAAAAAGCAAAAACATCGGAGGTCCAGGATTCAACTCACCATGTGAGAAGAGCCAGAGAAGAGGCGAAGGGAATGCGAGTCGTCTCCCACCACAGACACAAAGGCTGGGTCCAACCCCACACGACACAGGCAGTCGGCCAGGTTCCTGCCAACGCCCCCATACGACTGGAACACCTTCCCTGGGTAAGTAGCACCGTTCATCTTGAAGACACACAGTGTAGGACAGAAAAAAAGATATATACCTATCTGCAACATCTTTCCAGGGATTCTTTGGATTCACTTGTTTGTTGAATCAAATTTGTTAGAACTAAAATTAAACAGCAATTTGAGGCCTTTCATATTTGTTTTAGGTAGAGTCAGAGATACTAACATAGTAATTTTTAAAAACGTATATCCACTGTTGGATGATGAAACTCCGAGAAAACCTGGGATGCAGGCAATAATCCAAACATCAAAAGATGTAACAGTAATCCAATTGTAATATATCCAAAAGCAAAGAATGAAATAACATTTTACATCCCAAATCTTCCCGGTTACACATGCTACTAATCACTCACTAATCAATTGCCTTTTAGACAGAGTGGCATCGTCAGTTCTCCCAAAGCTCGATTAAAGTCGTGCGAGTTGCTGATTTTTTGCTGACCAGCCACAATTGCGACCTATAAGGACCATTGAAATGGCTCGACTGCGGAAGTTGAGTACCTTTTCGCTATTTTCTCACAACTGTGTTTTCCCTGTGGTTTTTTCTTCTCCAAAATAAAATTCCTGACCTGGTGAGGACCCTGAAAAAAACTTTCATACGGCCTGAGTGACATCTAAGATAATGTGACCATATTCACCCTCTTTTTTATCATATCGATACGGTATGACAACTATAGTACTAAATAGTGAGTTCAGGAACAATGTTCTGAGGAGTGATATCAAATACCAAGTATGTGAAACAATATCAATAGAGTTAACTACTTTATAAACTTGATATTTGAAGGAGCTCAATCCCGATTATGGTATGTGTGATCATCGACTCAGAAGGATACAGAAAATTCGTACTTTCCCCCTACGATCATATTTTCATATTTGCTGAATAAAATTCTTATTTTTCATACTGGTTGGCATCTCTGCACCGTTGGAATTTAAAAAACGAGATTGGCATTCTTTCATATTGTTTTAAGGTCTAGTTTCCAATCCTTTACTGTTACAGGAAAATGGATCATGTGATGTTACGATCATTATAAAAGGTACTTGAAGCATTCTTAAAAATATGTGGGCAGTACTGCCACCACCAAGCCTAGATCTATCTCAATAATGTGCCTGCGATGCCGCCTTACCTGGAATGTTTCATCTTTCACCTGTACCAGAAAATCAACGATGCATGCTCCCACCACCACCTGCGGCAACACAAAGCATACATGAATGTTTAAGTATTGCATAAGTATTGTATAGCAATAACACAGCGCTTAAATCCATAGTGCTCTTTACATTTTATATATCAAATATTAGATAAGGTTAAAGAGAGGTCATAAAGTGGGATACAATTATAAACAGTTCTATCTTTTTTCAAACAATCGATTATAAGCAAATTATAATATTGTGATTACAAAGAAAATGGTTAACAAATATTTATCTTTTACTTTCAATATTTTTGGTTAAAAATGAAAAAAAATTATTTTTAATGGTCCAGTCTTTATTTGATTTTTGTGGACAAAATTCCAATTTGATATTGCATATTTTTTGGTTTCTTATCACCTTGATACTACAGTTCTATATTCTGATTTAGCAAATCACGACATCAACGAGAAAAGAGAAGTGCCAAGTGGTGTGGGTTCTTTTCCTGCTTAGGCCATCATGCCAACATTGAAACTGTCACATGGATTGTCCCAGTCTTCTGGAACAAACCAGTTTCACCTGGAGACTTACTAAAGTGATTTTTTTGTTTTTGCTTATTTCATTTTTAAGTATGATAACAGATTATGTCATCACCTACAGGCCTACCAGACACTTTCTCCCTCAGACTTAGGTGGTCCCGTTCCTCTTCTGATAATGATCCAAACGATGATGACACAGGTGCAGAGGGCTCTGAAGCCTGAGAACGGGATAGGGATGAGACCCTGTCCTGCAGTGAGGTCATGATGGGGTCATTCTGTATCTCCAAGGCTGGAATACCCTGTCGAATCAAGGCCAAACAGTGGGCGATGGTTCCAGCCACAATGGCGTTGTTCTCCACAAGGGCAATGTCTTGGATAAGAATATGGGTCAGGGAGTAATATGACAAAATCACAAGAAAGAACCCATTCCTGTTTAAGACAGGGTAGTGTGACTACATAGAGATAAGGAATGCAAAGATCCACCTGGCTGAGCAACATCAGGGAATACACAAAAATAAACACAAGGGACATTGTGGGCATATGCCAAGACATAAGTATGGAGACAAGTTGGTGGCCAACTGAGTTATCCAGATGCTCATCATAATGATGATAATGATGATGATGAAGATGAGGAGGAGGAGAAATAGGTATCTATTTTTTGCTACAATCCGTATTGGATAGCTCTGTCTGTATGACACGAGGCCAACAAAACATGGAGTTAAGCACTGAAAGAAGTCAGAGTGGTAAAGTTTTCCACAAGTGATAATATTGTTTTTGAACAAGAGATAGCTATAAGCTCTTGAACAGCCCCATTGCCAATCCCCTAGGGGATTGACTTGACTCACTACCTGTTATTGTTATCCCAATAGGCATTTCCTTCCTTACTTTGGCCGCCTGTGAGAGTGCCCAGATGAAGCCACTGCCTATTTAAAGGAATGTTGGACAGTGAAAAACGACCACCCATCCCAGTCCAGTTTCTGGATTGTGCCCCATGCCTCTCAGCTATGGAATTGATTTGGGATATCTTCTTTCTTTGGGTTTTTTGGGGGTTTTTTTTTCCATTTCATGGGTCCAAGGATACTGGCATGAAGGGAGCTACCGGCAGTGATCTGGTTGACCCGCTCCAGAATGAAGGGCGTCACAGCTTTTCCTGCGATGCCTTGCTCTCTGTGTGTCACAAAATAAACAGATAAGATAAGATAAGATAAAATAAGATAAGAATAATCTCATCTGTAATTCTTGGTACTAACTCAGGAAAACTGTAGGGTGCCAATGGTTTTTTTTTTAAATCTTTATTCGAATACAGCAATTATTTTCCTTTGCGGATCTACCTAGCTTGGTGCTATAGGAATATCCCTTTTCATTTTCCTCTATTTTAATATTCAAAATCCGTAGTATGTTATTGTATCAGTCAAAATAATTTTTTTTTTTTTTGCTCCTCCCGAAAAGTAGTCCTTTTGACATATCCTGGACGGTGATGAAATGGTTCAAAGCAGGCCAAAGAGATATCATGCTTGAAAAATAAATTTTCACATCAAGGTTTTGGAATACGGCCTTGACACTGTACTTACCTTTATAAATCTTTGCATATTCATTCATCCCAATGAACTCTGTGTTGCAATTTATATAGGTAGGATTACCAAGCAGAGCTTAATAATAAGAATTTTCAGTGTCCCTCATCCCTCCATCCAAAACTTCACGGTATTTTGGTGATACCAACCTATGTAACACGCAATTTCTAGCCCCTTTTCATAGTGAGATCTGACCTTTGGAATCTCTGTAAATATGTCAATAAAAAAAGAACCCAATAAAAGAGAGAGAAGAAAATGTCAGCAGGACACAGAATGGGAGGGAAGAGCCTTGATTGTAAAATGAAGACCATATCCAAGAAGATTCAGCGAAAAAAAAGTGCAGACAGCTCTGGAAGATGAAGATGATGATGATGATGATGATGATGATGATGATGATGATGATACAAAAAAGCAATGGGGTGCCTACCTTGCCTGATCCACAGCTGATGCAATAGCTTGGTCAATCTCCTCCCTGGGTAGACCAAACTCTTGCGGGATGGGAACCGCAAACAGCAGGCCACTTTCCACACCTAATCTCAGTTGGGAGTCTGTGAAAGGATTTTCAAAGATAGACAAAGCATTATTCAACTCAAGCCTTTGTAAACATAGCATCGGGGTTAGTTTTCAGGGTTGTATTATAACAATATGGGATGAGCCAGCCATACTTTTCAAGAACAAACATAATAAGTAAAGTTGTAATACACAAAGGAGTACCTTAATGACTGCTTTTTTGTTCAGTAAAAAAAAAAAATAGAGAGGAGAGGGTTTTTAAGGCCTGTGAGGTCAGGATTCAAAGATGAAATAAATAATATACCATGGGATGTGAACAGGACTTTTGGGGGAAAGCCTCGTTAATTTTTTTATTTTTTTTAATCTTTTAAAAATTTTGACATCAAGCTGTAGAGCTGGAATAACCATATTAAAAAGAAGGGCAAAAATTTTAAGGCAGGATCTATAAAAAAAAAAGCTCAAATCACATCCAGGAGAAAATTGAACATATATCCTTTGGCTTTATACCCACTTACATGAGTGCCAGTGGAAAATACCTACAACCCTAAAACTCTACATTTGGAACTGTTCTCGAAATAAGTACAACAAAAGTGGCACTAGCAGATATTGAGGGGAAGATTTGTCAGTGAGGGATTTTGAGTATTGCCTGGTATCTTATCATAATTTACTTTAGCATTAAGTTATCAACAGTCATTTTTTTAAAGTAATGAATTATGGACAGATTATTCTCTACCATGCTTTTTATCTACTTAAAAATTCAGGATAGATACTATCTTTGGTGATGAGATGAGAGAGGAAAAATTACGTTACTTTTCGGAATGTCTTAAGTCTGAGGAGGCAGGAATAAGTAAGAATTCCACTGAAAGGAAAGAAAAAGGGAAACAAACATTTTTGCCTTTTACAGGTTGTGAGGCAAGCACTGCATTTCTATACCAAATATTTCCCTCTGAAGATGATGATCTTTGACTTACCAATGATTTGAGCAGCCTCAAGGGGAGATGGAACATTGTATGGCACACTGTGTCCACTGTCAGCAGTGAAAAAGGCAGGGAACTTCTTGGACTGGCCATACACCCCGACAAACACACCTTGAGTTTCCTAAAGACATACAGTGTGCACTAAAGTAATATTGAATGTACTGACAAAATTCAAAATTCAAACAAGATTGTACAAAATAAAATGAAAAACAAACCTAGATTCAACCTAATTTTAACAACACATAAGAACAAAACACGGGAATACGTCTTTCCTTGAAACTTGAGTAGTTTTGGGGAGGGTTTTTCCTGCACTCACCATGGTTTGAAAGCCTGTTTTGCCTAGTCAGCTAAGCTAATCCCCCCCCCCCCCTCCCCCAAGATCAGAGTTGAGGCCCAAGCAATAATACGAACTGACCAGATATTCAAGGGTCTTGGGTATGTCCAGGATAGACTTGACTCCTGATGACACAACTGCCACAGGCGTACGCCCCAGCTCGGTGAGATCTGCACTGATATCAAAACCTGCCATATGAGATAAAAGAAACAATAAAAAAAATAATTTCATAGATTGTTGAAAGTAATTTACAAACAAATTGAAGAAAACTATGCAGACACAGTGCTAAGGTGAGTCAAAGCCATAGAAAGAAAGGGAAAAAATGGGACGGTTGGTGGTCATCACAGGTGGAAATCAAACCCACAGCCCATCACCTGGCCACTGTCAGGACAATGAACCAATCCACTGAGTAGCCATCCGCCATTATGTGACGGAGTTTTCTGGCTTTGACTTATCTCTGCACTGTGTTTAAGCCATTTCATCTATTAACTTGTGCCAGCTCCTATTCTATCTTCATACCCATTACAAAATCAAAACCTTGTTCACAGCATGAAAGACTTAAATACGATCTCAAAATCCTTATTTTTCTCTCTAGAAATCAGCACCTCAATTGTGATGTCTCTGATGTGTGCTCGGGCACCCTTTACAAAGCTTAAACTAGCAGCTAGTAATACTTAAAAATAATACAGTCTGTACCAGTCTACTCTATAAAATCAAAATCCAAAAGATTGTCCACGTCACAACACAGAAGTATTGTAGGGATGAATTTATTTTAAGCAAAAATAGAAATTTTGGAACAAGGATTCTTCCAGCCTCATTACATACCATTGTGCCAATACTGAAGGACTCTGACCCAAAATTATACAGACAAACATTTATGCCTAAAGCAAAATGATGACATAGATCTTTACAATAAAGTGGATTTATTGGTTTTGTTTTGTTTTTCAGTAACTAGTACAATGGCCTAGACAGGAGTTTGCAGATTATAATCAATTTTGAAAGTGGAAGAAAGAAAGCTTCAGAAATTAAGGGTCCGTTTGTAGAGTAGCAAAAAGTGAGAAAAAGCAAGAATCCTCAAAAAAAAATAAAATGACCAAACACCCACAACTGATATAGTGAAGAAAACATCATGTACATAGAAAGGGTTTGAATGAATAAACAGCCCTGAGGAACCAACTTCCATCACTCAATGAAAAGGACAGAGACAAAGGTCAGCCTCAAATTTTTATCAACTCACTCGTCTCGGCTCCTCGATGGACCCCTCCGATACCGCCTGTCGCAAACACTGGGATGCCCACCATGTTGGCAGCAACCATCGTGGCTGACACAGTAGTGCCCCCTGACAAACCCTGCAGTGAAGTCATGGAAGTCAGAAGATAAAACAATATCTTGGTCAAGTGTGCTCTGCACACAGCTAACAGTAAAAGATTTTCAAGACTAATTCAAAGACAAGGCCTCTCTTTAATAATAATAATAATAATAATAATAATAAAGAAGTTTATTTATAGAGAGCCCATATCCACTGAGGCAGTTGTTTTACAGGAGCCCAACGCAAAACGAAGAAATGGAAGCACTTTAAAAGACTCCAAAGAAATTTTCAATGAACCCGCAAATTTAAAAAAATAGGCAGCTTTTTTTGCTTTTTTTTAAGACAGATTCTTGAGAAGGAAGGAAGGGAAGTGAGCAGGAGTCAAAACAAATACAAAGCATCTTAAGAAAGTCTGTGTTTTCATTTATATCTTTGTTTCCATTAATGTCCTGTCCAGTTCCTGGGAAAACAAAATCCATATAGTAGAGTTCAGAAGCAAAGTTTCCTGCAGCCCCTTAGGTGCAGTACCAATAGGGACATTTTATGTTAACTTACCTGACTAATGACATAGGAAAGATCCCGTCTTGACACTTTGACCAATCTTGAGTTCTTCTCTGCTAACAGTATCAACTCAGTGTCACTCAAGCCTAGGTGAAAACATTAAAATGTTGAAGTTTTTTTATTTGACAATGAAAAAAAAAACCCAAAAGAAACAGAAATGATAGATAATCTTTAACTTCAAACAAACGCTCAAAGAAGGAGTAAAAGTTTCAAGATTATTATAAATAAAGAGCAACAATTTCAAGAAGGATAAGACATTATTATTAAGTCCTAATGAACAGATTCACAAGGGTGCCACTATGGAATGTGCTCTTACCTTTACCATGTTTTGGCATCATCATCACACTCTTTACTTTTGTACTGATCATATTTAAGACAGGTCTGAACCTATAAATACACTGTTCCTCAAAGAAACATTTGTACCATCAGAACCCAATGACCTTATCAACTTGGAAGGACAAGAATGAATTCTTCTTGTATGAAATATATTATAAAAATGAACAGAATCCAAAGTATGGTATTCAAGCAATAAACTGTAAACATGTCTTAGCATAACAAACATTTTTTTCATTTCACACAATCAGTTTTCATCATCAAGTTGTGTCAATATCCGATACTCAATTTTACATTTTGACATAACACGTGTGAGCAAACTGATCTTAATCAACTGGTACAATTTTATTAGAATAATAGGTTAAGAGTACAAAATGAATTCCTTGTCCGATACAGGTATAAAGGTGTTCACAAGTGACTTTCTTTATTGGTGATTTTAGGGCCCCACAACCCATGAGGGTCATAGAAGAGCCTAGAGTAAGGTGAAAGAATTACTTTAAAGAGGGAAGAGATCAAACCACAAAAGCAGAGAAATGATTTACAATAAAAAATATTTCTTGAAACAAAGAAATGGTTTTCAATCACAAAAAATATCATCTCTCCTTATAAACGTAAATAATGGCTATCGCTCATAATAGCATTGTGGTCCAGGAAGACTCTCTGTGTGTACTAAAGAACTCGATACATTGAATTTGTGACCCTAGTTATGTACCAAAAGGTATGGAATAAGGGATCACCACTGACTTGCAAACAAGACAATAAAAACAGAAGACTCCAGAAAAGAGTGAAAAAGGAAGACGAAGAGTAAAAGAAAAGAAATAAAAGTAGAAGTGATCACCAGGGACACCCGCACAAAAGCAACAAACTTGTGCGTTTCAGTGCTACCACCCTATCCTTACAAGAAAGAAAAATAGCAGAAAGGTAATACAATTTCAGGAATTTCAAAACTGTCTGATCAAAAATACCTACCATAATTCTATACTGCAAAGATTCAAGTGAACCTGAATTCAGGCATTAAAGATGGTATCGCTGGTGTTCAGGGGGGAAAACCATGCCATATCAGAAAGCTGGGTTCGTACACTGTAATGCAACGATGCACACTTCAGGAGTCAACAATGGGTCTCAACTCTCAACTATGTTAAAAGGAGCAAGCTTTGCATGACCAACCTGCCTATTCTTCTTTTACTGCAATGTCCATGTAGTTCTACTCGTAGATTTTTAGTGTATATAATAAATTTGAATAAGCAAAGAGGACATATTTTGTAAAATCTATACTCTCTATGCTATCTACTAACATTGCTGGGCTACAGACTGATAGAGGAGAGAGACAGCAGAGGACATGACAATAGCGGAAAATTGAGACCCTCTGTTAACATTTTAGGCTTTCAAAAGAACTAATGACTGGATCCTCACCAACTCGAAGACGGCCTTCAAAGACAGCCACCGTGGCAGGCACAGATCCGCTCTCCCTGACCTTTCTCTCCACAGACAGAGCAGTGCTGCAATACAAAAAAAAATATTTTTTTATGTTTTAAATCACACAATTTTATAAAAACAACCAAAAAACAACAAAGACAACAAAAACCACCAAAATAACAGGTGGTTGTGACTGAGAATAATTCACTCTGCATACACTACACTAAATTCTCATTATTAAAAAAATAAAAAAAATAAAAAAAAGACAAATCAAACAAAACAGCTTTGCAAAGTATCGGTAGTAGGGTGAGGCCAATTTTTTTTTTTTTTAATCCTCAAACCAGAGGGCTGTAACTTATAGAAGCACTTATGCTATCCACAAAAAATTTGGCACAAAAATGCTTGACACATTCAATTTTGTTGCTATATTTCATGACCCTGTTTTTACTGTTTTGTGAATAATAATATTTTAAACTGAACCCTGTAAGGTTTCCAAAAAAAGTATGTGTTGATAATGATCAATAATTAACTTGGTGTTCACAGCCTGGGCTCAATTCTGTGTAGATGCTTTACTCATTACCGTGAGAGTGTTCTATGAAGGTTATGGTTTTCGGCTCAAAATTTTTTTGCAAGGAAAAATTGACATTCCTTTCATTAATGCTGGCAAAATTAAGGTCAACTCATAAAGGTACTTAAAACTTATACCGATAATCTGATATCTCACTTTAACCCACAAGCTGACTTCATTTTTCAGCAGGATGGGGCATCATCAAACAATAGCTGTCATAGAAGAAAGTTTTTTTTTATTTCTTTTCCAATGTATACGCTACTCTCAGAAAAGAACTAAATACATTTTCTTAAGATCATATCAAAAGAGAATTTTGTGATTTATTAAAAACCCAGAGAAAAATTCTACACCGGCCTCCAGATGCGGATCATAACTGAAGGTAAAGTTGAAAAACTTGAGAGACAAAATCAAATGCAGTTTTGGATAATGAGAAACACAAAGTATCATTTGCTTTTAAGTCCTTACAATTAAAAGCAAAACAGCACAAGATAAACACACCAGAATAGATAGCAATCCTAAATTTTCTTTGCAGACCATTTTTTAATTTTTTTAAGAAACAAAAAAGCAAAACATCCAGTATTTTAACTCAAAACAATCTTTTCCTAAACTACTGAAAAAAAGAATTTTTCAAAAATCATCAGGTCTTGAGACACTGACTACAAAAAATTCAAACACTGCCTTTTGATCATTTCAAAGAGATTCAACATCGAAAAAAACGTAGGCTTACCTGAAATTGTGAGGATAAGGCATTCCATGTGTTATTATTGTGCTTTCCAAGGCCACAACACCTTTTCCAGAATGTAAAGCTTCTTCAACCTCCGGACAAACAACCACAAAATCTGAAAAATCCAACAATGTATGACAAATCAAGTTGAAAGCAACATAGTCTGCTCTATAGATTTAAAAACAATAAGTCATATTTCCCCATGACGAATAATAGAGACGCACAGCCAATCAAATCCACTTGAAAATTGTTTGGCAGCTATTGCTTACGTCGTGACATTCAAGGCGAGGCATTTTTTGTGTGTGTTTGTTTGTGTGTGTGTGTGTGTGTGTGTGTGTGTGTGTGTGTGTGTGTGTGTGTGTGTGTGTGTGTGT
>JBCIKM010111200.1:0-14276 GCA_039654465.1 Melibe viridis | reverse complement strand
AATTTTCGCCGTTCATGGGATTCGAACCCAGGACCTTTCGCTTGAGAGGCGAGCACCGTACCTCTCTGCCACATACGCAGTACCATTTGGCCACGAAGCATGTAGTGGTTCAGCCAGGTCAGCACAAGGCTAGAATGAGGGTTAACATGTTTGTTTGTTTGTTTGTTGCTTGTTATAGGGCACCACCACACATGAGGGTCACAGCTGCGCCCGCCTACAGGGTTAACGTGACATTAGTTGCATGCCCAATGCAACCTTTGCTGAAGCCCTCATTACTGAGTCATTTGGAGTGGCAATTGTCTAATAGACCATATAACTATGCAGACCAATGGGTGACCTCTAGGTAGCATGCACAGTGCAATATCTCAATTTGATCATTAGGGAAACGTGTCATGAGTATCTGTGTATTGAGAAAAGGGTAAAAAAAGGAAAAATTTTTCCCCTACCTCTTCAGACAAATCTTTAAAAACTTAACAACCCCCCCTCCCCCAAATAAACAACAAAACAAACAAAAAAACAAAAACAAACAAACAAACAAACAAATAATAAAAATAAAAAAAAACCTGAAATAACCTTTTAGTTGTCATTCGTCTTTAAATTATAAAGTAATTATTACCTAATTTATCATCAGGGGGAAAATTTAACTAATAAAATAACAAACAAATAAAAAAAAATTCAGATAAAGAGTCTGTTCAATGGAAATCCTGAGTTTCAACTCGAGGAAAAAATCATAGGCAATTGTTCTACAAGACTCTTACCCTGTCACCAATTTTACATCCCCCAGGAATGGTTCCAGGCAGCCTGACACTCGTGACAGCGGCAGAGGGAGTGGCTGTCGGGGACTTGTTAAGGTTAGTAGAAGATGTCGACAGGTGTTTACTGGAACTGACACCCAAGCGAGACTGAAATGTAATATTGGCAAAAATTACAAACAGCAATACAAAAATTTCTCCACAGCTAATGACTATTGACCTCATTAAAAGAAAAATGATGGGAATAACCTGGAAGGAAAGGTTATCAAATGAAAAAGTTTTAAAAGAAGTGAATAGACCACCTACTGTATTACTTAGACAAATGATAAGAGTAAAAGTTGCATACTGCATACACGTCACATATGCTGAAGGCATTCTGTCAGTATTTTTGTATGGGGGAGTTGAGGGGGAAAGAGGGAGTGGAGTATAAAGGAACACGTGGCTTGATGATAAGAAATGGACAGGAAAGAAAGATGTCAGGGTGTTGTGGACATTGCAACAATGTCAAGAGATTTTCTCCAAACTGGAAACATAAGTGACCTGACTTAAACTGATTTGACTTGAAACAGAAAAATAAAGAAAATAATGCCAAGATTCATTCCAACCTGGATAAATTCAAACAGAATTTGAAATTTCTCAGCCTATTCTTAAGGAGTATTGTAGTCATCAAAAGCCCTCCAATGAGAACAAAAAGAAACTAAATGTGAGTTTGTTCGATGAAAGAGATAGCTGAATGAAACAAGAAGGATGATTTTCACCAAACTGGTTGATAATCTCATGCTTATGTGTGAAGTAAACTTCATTTCACATTATTCTATTGAGCAGGGTCTGAAATGTGATTTTTTTCCTTCTCAAAGTCTTGTTTTCACACAGACATGGATCATCCGTCATGAGACAGAAATGCATTCACTGACTGTGTTACCATGCATTGCTAATTATTTTACCCAACCATTTGGGACACAAGAAACCCATAGCAGCCTTGGCTGCTAAACTCCAAACTATGTTTTGATTTTCCCTTGTGTCTCAACTCCACTAAATCTCTCCTTGCCACAAAAAACAATGAGATTGTATTGCATAGCATAATAAATAGTGCTCCATGCACTTTACAATACCATTACATCATACCTGTTGTGATAATAAAAATAAATTTAACTAATTTAAAATATTTCCTTTATTCATCCCTTAGGGGAAATATGTTTCTAGTGTCCGTCCCAAGGGAAGATAGCAGTCATAGTACAGTGCCGCAATGAGGTTGGTCTGATGGCTCAGACAGGAATCAAAACCACGCTCTTCAGCATGGGAGTCTGACACGATACCAACTGAGCCGTCATGAATGAGGATCAGCTGTTCTTACATTCATACTCACTGAGGGCCTGGCAGGGATACTGGAGGTACCACTTGTGGTTCCGTTTGTGGTGGCGGCAGGGGGAAGCAATTTATTCCCTCCATCCCCTGCCCCAGACAGTGAGGAAGAACTATCCTGGCCCTGAGACGGTGGTCTGGATGGGCTCTGCGGACTGTGGGTTAGCTTGGACAAGCGGGAAAACACTCCTCTCTTGACCTCACACTGTTGTGATAAGGACAAGCCATGATTAGAGCAAGTTATCAACACAAGACTTAAAATGGAATTACAAACCATATTCTTTCAATTCATCAACCGTAATCAGGATAAACAATCAAAAGAGGACAGAATAGGGAAATATACATAAAATCTTTTTATCAAGGAATTAGAATTCATTAACACTCTTTCACTGTGTTTGTCATACGTTTGCAATTCACACCACTTGCTTGTAATGCCCAGTGGTAAACTGGCTCATTGGTCTTTATCAATGAACAAATTCCACCAAGGCAATAAAACTATTGTTTGGCTTAAGATCAAGTAATACCCCTTGTATTTCTCATTATGCCATGCGAGATTAGGCATGGTGGACTGATCCTCTGCCTGTCTTCATTTCTTGTGATCCAGAGTTCTTCCTGGCTCCTTGGAGCTGGGCCCCGACACTGCTTAGGTGGTATGAAGGGATATGGATAATAAATTAAAACCACTTGCTTGTCCATTTGATTCCATATCATTCATTTATTCATTGGATATAGACGATATTCACCAAGGTCCCTCTGATTTAGCAGACAGTGTTGTCTTTGTAAAAAAAAAAGAGCAACAAGTCTTAAAGACGGCTTGTATTGTCTTAGGTATCTTGGTCTCAGCAAAGAGGCTATGCAAATTCATCTCATTAATGAGTAGGATATTCCATACAACTTAATTGATCATTTATATACTTAAGTTTGTACCTGGATCCCAAAACAAACTTTAGAATGTGAACGGCAGGGAAAGTTGCCAAGAGATAGACTAAAGAAATTGAGGCTAGAAGCAATAGCAGATATAGTGGAAAAGAAAGGTAAATGTGTGGATGCAAAAATAAAGAGCCTAGACAGGAATCAGTGGTGAAAGTTTGTGCATGGCAATTAAACCTTACACCGAAAGGTACAAAAGGTAAAGATAAAGAAAGAGAGAAAGTTTGTAATTAATTCCAAATGAAAGAATCCAGCTAATTATCCTTTCCTTTTGTCCAAACACAAAAACAGAACCTTGAGTTGTTTTTTTGGTCTATGATTGTTTTGCTTAACCCTCTCCACTCACACTTAAATTAAACACTTAACAGTACAGTATTGCTCTATCCTCAACAAATTGTGAAAGGATATTATTTGAAAAGTTTTCTACTAAATTTTTGTAAATTTCCTTGTTTGAAATGTGACTTTTGACATCTTTAAATATTCATCAGGTGACTCTTTGCAATAGTAAGACAGAGAATTGAAAATCAGACTCTGTAAAATCTCATCACAAGTTGTATTACCTGAAAGTAGCGTACTCCATTGATGCTTCCATCATTCTTCCCGACTGGCTCATCTAAAACAATGCCTGCCCATTCTCCTGGGGCAAACTGTGTCTCTCCAATGAAAGCAATCACTCCAGGTTTGTTACCGCTAACCCATATACGATCTCCTATCTTAAAGTCATCAGCTTTCACAGAAGAAGAATCTGATAGAGACTCTGGACCTGTTGCAAATATTGAAAAAAAATAAGATGTAACTTTTATCCACAACAAACCCATTCTTAAAAGAAAAAGAAAATGAGATGAAGTCGAGGTAAAAAGAACATGGAGAGTAAAAGGTAAAGTGGTCCACAGCTAGAGCAGGTTAAGACTAAAAACAACAAAACAATTACATTTGTTTTATGCAACATCAGAGATAAATAAACACAATGTTGAGAGTTAAAACATGCAACAAAAGGTCAAGCATACGAACACCCAAAGCACACACACACACACAAAAATTCAAATACTTGTTATTGTTCTGCTTTCTTTGAGAATCACAAGCCACTTTCAAAACAATGAAAATGGAAGTCAAAATAAAATCTACAACACAAAATGAGTGCAAAGAGAGACTTCGAAGTATAAATGTTGTCGGCTTGATAAAGTAAAGAAGACTTGGATGTGTACACAGCAGTTTTAAAGAGTTGTTACCTTTGAGTACATGAGCAGCTGACTGGGCATACTGCGTGGCATGACTTGGGTTGAAGCCCACTCCCCGCGCTGATTTGGCTATGGCACCTAGTTAGGGTGTTCCACACAAAAGGTCAAGGCCAACACAGGGATACACACACAACAGTCCGGAGGAACAAAATGACAACCATGCCGTTGAAAAAAAGCAGACAATAATAAGAGAGCATAAGAAGATGGCAAATCAATTGGGCTTAAGCAGCATGATTGTTAAATTATTACATCATACAACTGGGAACAACAGGGAAACAGAAAGCAGAGCTAATAAAGAGAAACATATTAAGACACAAAACTTCATACATTTATCCTTAAAAGAAAAAGAGAGAGAGAGAGAGAGAGAGAAAGAGAGAGAGAGACATACACACACACACACACACACAAACACACACACACTCGGAATGTCATCCTGGGAGGGTATGAGTGTTGCGGCAAGCCAAAGAGATGAATGGAGGAAACTGGTGAACAGCCCCATCTTCAACTAGAAGGAAGGGAAATGAAGGAAGGAGAAAGAGCCAGAAAAAGATGACCCTCAAACTTAATGACTTTCAAAACCAAGACAACACTAAAAGTCTCATAAAATAGGTAAGATCACATTACCGTTCATTACGTAAAACATGCATTAGATTCAAAATTCAAAAGGAGTATTTCCCTTCACAGCTTAATGAGTACACTTATCACACATATGCAACATGGAGTCCACCCCCCCACACCCCCCACACACACACACACACAAAAACTCCTTATAAAACGTTGTATAACCCTCTGATACAGAAAAGAAAAAAAAATTCTTCATATAAATAATATGATAAAAAAAAGAAAGTGGACATACACACACACACACACACACACACACACACACACACACACACACACACACACACAAACACAGGGGGGAAAAAAGCAGGAAAAAAAAAAACAAGAAGAGCCGAATACAATATAAATATAGAAGAGAGAATGGGAAAACGGTACTCTGTGATGCCTCGCAAAGACATTTCAAAGTACACTTTCATGCAGAAGTGCAAAAGATCTTTTGTGTGCATGTTTGTTATGTTTTCTAAAACACCAGATCTAGAGAGAAAATTTTGTTCCACATCAAGTTCAGGATTGCTGGCATTAACTGTAACCAAATCAAACAAAAAACAACCAACCAAAAAGACATTTTAATAACCAGTGTAAATATCTACCTATACAAAACAATTCACTGAAATAGGTTACCTGAGAGCCTTTCCATACTTTGTTGCTCCTATAGTATAGAATTCAACTTCTACCCATACCAGGGAATGCCAAACTTTTTCATGTAATCAAACATCTTTAAGGACTGAATAAGAAGAATATTTAGGATCCATCCTCATTGATAATTAGTTAGAGAGAAGGTCAATTCCCTTCACTTATGAATTCTTGGCAATATACAAAGTGTTTAAGTACACATCTCTGCATGAATGTGTGCGTCTGCATATCCCTGCATTAGAGTGTGTGTGTGTGCATGCATGTAGTAAGCAAATTTTGATGTGTATTTGAGTATTTGTGTATGTGAATAGAGGTACATTGCTTCTCTGCATGAATGTGTGTGTGTGTGTGTGTCTGCATATCCCGGCATTAATAGTGTGTGTGTGTGTGTGTGTGTGTGTGCGTGCGTGCGTGCGTGCGTGCGTGCATGTGTGTGTGTGTGCATGCCTGTAGTAAGCAAACTGTGTATTTGAGTGTTTGTATATGTGGGTAGAGGTACATTATTTCAGTATGTCAGTGCAGAATGATATCAGTAAATAACATCATCAATTCGATGATGATGACTTGATTTGATTTTGAGCAATGTGAAGATCCATTACAATTGTATTTACATTAATAACTTGTTTATGATCTGTTAAGCACTTTTAATGGAATCCAGCACAATAAATCAGCATATTTATTTTCTCTTTTTATTTTTTTTTGTTTTTTGTTTTTTGTTTTTGTTTTTTTTTTTAGGGAGGGGGGGTGTACAAGAAGAACACAAAACTAAAAAGGTTATTTTAGACAAATAGAATGACAACATGGTTCAAATCATCAATACACATAAAAAGTGAGTGATTCATCACACAAGCTGTTGAAAGTCAGCACTCTTAAGTTCATTATTTTCACACTCTATGCCAAATTGTTTGTTTTTTTCATTCACTTGTCAAGCATTTTTACTTTTTCAAATTATAAAATAGTATACAATTCCAAAAGACAGAAAAAGATAGAAGAGGTGATGAGTCACACATTATAGATAGGACAGAGGGAAATAAAAAGGGAATAGAAAGAGGCAGAGGGAAGGTTCAAGAAACATATGTTCGTGAATGTCAGCTAGATTGATAAATTGCTGATGTAGTTAAAAATCTTTAGAAGCACTTGGTATTAAGAGCAGTTTGCATCATCCTTTTCGCTTCAAACCCATCCAGTAACAAAAGCAAAAATGGACCCATTTTAAGCCAGCAGAAAACAAAATTTAAAGTTCCTAAGTTTTTGTCATCCTTTTTTTTTAAACTGAAACTGCAACAGAATATAAAATCGATGTCTTCCTATATTTATATTGTGCATGATAAGATTGTTAACCTGAGAATTAAACAATGTAGCAAGACCGAAAAAAGTAGAGCTGGGATACTTTTCATTTTTCTTAACCCCAACCAGACAGGCAGAAGAGAATTCACATATAACTGTGCCATGCATAACCACCCAGACACAATTAATATTCTTAATTTGAATTCAATTTAAAGTTTGACCAGTTAATTGAGGGAATGCACCCAACCTTATTTAGAGCTCTTGTATTCCAGTATCACATTTGAAAAGGCTACTCAAATAAGCAAATAATTGTTGATTGTGCCAGTAATTCATATAATTTTAAGGAGAGGACTCAAAACCTATAAAAATTCAATCAAATATGTACAAATCTGCGATGATACACCAGAGAAGGTTTGCAGATCAATGCAAGAAGAAATAAAGCCTCCCCAACCACCCCAAAAAGATAATAAATTAAAAACTATTGCGTGAATAAAACAAAACAAAAAGTAGAAAGGCTTTTATACTCACTCTGAGCTTTAGCAGATGGGGTGCTGAGAGCAGAGCCAGCACTACCTGTCGAGGTTCCACCTGGGGTTGGTTTAGAAGTGGGCAGGCCTGAGGGCCGCCCAATACGGGATGGCTGTTTCAAGCCTGTGGGCCTTGGAAGGCTCATACTCTTGATACTGTAGCTATTGTACACAATCTAATAATTTCTCAAGTTATCCGTCGACTTAAAACAATATTCTTCACAGCTGTAAATTCTTAATCAATCAGCGCTCTAGGATGCAATCCATATGCCATGAATGCCACTTTAACTTCCATCAAATCTGCAATTGACAGTAAAGGTGAAAATAAATATAATTTGGAAACACATGAAGGCTACTTATATACCTGAAAGACTGCATTGCATGCACATATGCCTTCTGTAAGGGGGCATGGAGTGATGTAGGCAATGAAAGCTAGTGTGGTATTATTTTCATTAAGAAAACAATTGAAGACAATTTTTTATACTGTTTTTTCTCCATTTTGTTGTGATTTAGGACTACAAGATTTAGGTACAAAAATATAAAAAGGGCACCAATCCTATTTATTATAAAGTTCACCTATTTATTATAAAGTTAACAACAAACTTGCTCCATGTCCAATATTTTCTTCCTCCCTGTAACTTACAGACCAATTGTGCTGAGTATGAATAACAGACCTGTAAATGACCATTTGAAAAATTGACTGAACCTTTCCGCAACCCAGAAATTATAACCCATTCCAAACTCACAGAGGTGCTTAAAAAAAACAATTAAGCAAGTCAGCTTTGTTGCAAATGAAATGTCAGTGTTTCTAGGAAGAGAGATATAAGCATGGGAAGGGAATTGACAAATTTCAATGGAGAGACAAATAGAAAGCTTCATGAGGCTGAGCTGCAATGACGTGATTATTTTTGGACGAAAATCAGTCTATTGACTGAAGATTTACAGGTCTGGAATAATTGTCGGTGTTTAGAATTATCAATTTGGAATTAAATCTAAAGCGTGAACTTGGAACATACTCTTTTTCCATCTGCAAAGGATTCTTTTATGTACGCAGTGTGCAGAAAGGCCAAATGAGTTCATCATCCATTTCAAATAGGCCTAACTGCTTGATCTTATCTACTAAGTATTAAGGGTTGGCCTCTGACCAGAAAAAAACCCAAAACATTTCGTTCCTAATGGCACTCGAACCTTCTCTAGATCGAAAGGTAAGAATGTAACTCAAACTTACTGCCTTCGGATTGAGAGGTAACACTGCAACTCTTTGCCACTAGGAAGTGACAACTGATCAGAAAAAGTCTCGTAAAATTTTCATCCTTCACATGAAGGTTGAGAGAGGTAAGCGCCATGTGTGCGAACCAAATAGTTGAAGGCCCCACCCTCTTTTTCTGCCATTCTTGTCCTGCAGGAACTGAAGAGTTGTACCAGAACTAATGCCGGGAGGTTGCAAGGTTTTTTACACCTAAAAAACATATTCTACACAGCCGGTGACATCATTTGTGTCTATTTTAATGGTTTAACCAATGATATTTTACAAAAAAGGTCACTCATTTGAATAATTCCTATCTTGAAAGGCTTTTCTGAATTCCGGACCGATTTTCGTAACAGCCAATTGTCTAAAATTTCTCGCTTAAACAATAATTTGCAACTTTTTTGGCAAGGAAAGTTAAAATCTATCAATACTTGAGTGATTTATTCAAAAAAATACCCCCCAAAATTGATTTTGAGAATTTGATTTTTTTTTTTTTCTTAAAACTAATGGTGTCAAACATCAGAAGATGGCTGTTTAGTATCCTTTCGATTTAGTTATTAATATTAAATGTAAATATTAATAGAATCACCTTGACCTCTGTTCGTTCGTCTTTCTAGTGATAGCAGGTTTGTTTTAAAGAAATGTGATTTAACTGGTGTATTTGTTGTTAAAATGAGCAAGTTGTGAACTTAACAACGTAAACAATACCCTTCCGGCATCATAGCAGTCAGTGATGTGAGTTCTCACTAACTGACCAGTGTGCCCACAGGAGCTGACAAGGCATACAACTATTCGGCAAATGCAGTTCTTGGGTTAAAAAATCAAGGATTTTTAGTGCCAAGCTTACAAATGGTTTTGAGGGATTCATGAACCTACCCACTGCTGCTTTAACTAAACAGTAGTTGAATATCAAGAGCCAATGTCTTGGTCACCTTGATGATCTGAATAACATCTTCAAAACCCAGGTCTTTAAAATCAGTTTAAATCATCAACTTATCATGGCTTAAAAGTTTAAATGAACAGTGGCTGTTGAGCATGCCAAGGTCAAATAGCATGAGACAAAGTGGGATATTAAGTTATTCACAAAGGGAGATTAAGTCGCACTATATATTGGGTCATTTCAGTTCAAGTATCAATATTTTTTTACATGATCATCCCCTTGTCTTGTTAACACCATGGACACTTCCTTTAATCCAATTTAGGTTGAAATCTGCTCGTGACACAACAGAAACACAGAAGAATAGACCCGAGAAATATAATAACACATTGTGCATTATTTTTTTCTCATAAATGATCTACAATTAAGCCTTCTCAACACCTCTTTACCAAAAATACCAAGATTTTCACAAATTCTAATTTCCTCTTCAACAGCAGACAATTGTTGGACCACACAGCTGAATTCGTTACATAGAAGTACAGAGTCGACACGAAAGGCTTTGCACTTTAACAGCGGAAAACAGTTCAAAAACAAAACTAACTATTTGCTGATAAAAAGTGAGATAATATAATTGCACAAAGGAAACTCACCTCATGTAATGAAGGCCAAATCCAACATTATTTTGGCCGAGGAAAACACAAGACATTAGTCATGAGCAGACGACAACACTACTTTCACTTCCGACTTCCGGTTGTAGAAATAATTTTGCCAGAGAAGACACAGATATTTAATCAAAGTTTCAACAAATAGCGACCATCCCTCTAATTAGTCATTTTGATAAAATGATGCATTCATTGTAGCCAATATTATCATCATTTTATGCTTTTACCATTTTCTAAAAATAGAAATTTGATTTCGGGTGTAAAGAATGCGCCAGAAATGGGAGAAAGATCAACACGTATTTAAAACAGCCTATCAGAGGTTCTCAAAGGATCAATTAAATGACGATTCAAAGACTTTACAAAAGTGTCTAAAGATTTGTATATCATTTTTTTAAAGAGTTGTCGACGCTGATCCGTCTTTAGCTTTAAACCAAGGTGACTTCAAAGACGTTTTGATCACCTTGCTGTGGACGCATTCCAGACACGATTGTGTGGGTGTGTTGGTCACACCCACCACGTAGGATACCTACTTATCCACCTTTCGACCGAAGTGGACCTTAGCATGTCTATCACTTATGAAGGTCCGAAAGTACGGGCACCAAGGGAAAATGTTGGCAATTTGTTTATGAGAGAGAGAGAGAGAGAGAAAGAGAGAGAGGGGGAGAGAGAGAGAGAGAGAGAGAGATCGTTGTTTTGTTGTTTGTTTTTTTCATTTGTTTTATATAATTATTATTATTATTTTGTTTTGTTTTATTTTGCGAGTGTGTGTGTGGGGGGGGGGGGGGGGTGCCTGATACTGATACACACCTCGGCTTCAAGACCGTTATAGTAGAGAGCGTGAAGGTCAAGACCGCCGTGACCCCAGAGAGCCTGTTTTTGATCATGGGCTCATGGTCCACAAATTATGTGCGTTTGGTATGGAGCAGCGTGACCTGAATGGGTTAATGTGACAATATGACACAATGCACATAATGAGTGTTAAAAGAAGCATATATATATAGGCCTACAATCTATTTCCATTAGTAATTATCTTATTATTCTGAAACGCCAACCCGCTTATCTTGCAAAGAAGATCTACTAGATTCAGAAATGGATGAAGACAGCAAGTGACCCCCGCAAGCGGATTTCCCTTCAAAGCGCTTGGAACGCGGCTCCCATTATCTCACGCCTCTGGGCCAGGCGTACGTTCAGCAAGTCCGCCCGCCCAGAGTTTGACCCGTCCACTGAGTGGCAAGGTGGATGGATGTCTAATCTCCCAAGGGGTTGATAAAGCGACTGGGGCGGAAACCACCGGGATTCCGCAGCCTCCCTCCGACACGTCTGTGGGTGACTGCCATCATAGTGCGCACCCATACGGCCATGACAGCATCGACGTTGCATGCCTAAGCGGAGAAAGCTTGATTCCTCGATTTGTACACATTGTGGCCGAGCTAGGCAGACTGTCAGACACATTGTGGTGGAATGCCCCACGACCCGCCTGGAGGGAGGCATTGAGGCCATGCATAGACATCCGGGCTCTGAAACCTTCCGCAAGTGGTGCAATTCATACATGCTCTGAGCGGGGGACCCAGGAAGAGCGAACATCTTTAACCCCTCTCGCTCCTCCGACGTCTGGCCCCTCATCTCCTCCGTCGACTCGGTGGAAGGAAGATTCTCTACGTACCGGTCAACCAACGTCGGTAGGACTCCTAAGTTCGCCCTAAGGAGCAATGGGAGCTCCCGGAAGTGCCTCGTAGGGGGTACGAGGTCCGTCGTTGGGTTCGCCAAACGTCAGCGAATAACGTCCATAAATAAATTTCTTTCGAGCAGAACGACTAGATTACTTCAACCCATTGCCTGTCAATCTAATACTTATGAGGACCACAGAGAACCATAATAGAATTAGTGACCGTCTATAATTTCTAAGGAGCTGTACAGACGTAGACTTACATAGGTCTACAATTGTCAAAGCATTGAAATACTTCGTGTGATATAAGAAGCTTGAAATAGTTCTGTTATTTGCACCTCTTGATAAGGTCGAATTAAAGTTTATTTTGCAAATTTAAACGCATGGCATGACGAGAAAATGTGCAATTTCATTTAACAGTGAATACATTTATCAAAGACCAATACGTTAACCAGAACAATATTGTCTATTTCATAATATCGCCGATTTTCCTTTTTGTTTCAATGACAAGTATAATGGAAAATATCTTAGCAGTTTCGGTTGGAAATCAATGACAACTCAATTTGGAGCACATCATACGTTATGTGTTTGTTTAGAGGGTCACTAACTGTTTGCGATTGTCGTCCATAAATAAAATTTCTCTCGAACAGAACGAATGTGGTTAGTTTCAGCAACTTAACTTGCATGAAAAAAAGAAAAAGATTAAAATCGTTAATTTGATGCAATCTAGAACGTCACCGTGAATCTATAGCTAAAATGGTGGTATCTGGTATCTGCTGTGCTCATGGAATAGAACAGAAATCAATACCTTTCACCGTAATATTAACACAATTCAATGACAATCTTTGTACGAATAGATTTGTCAGCATGCGGGTAGTTCTTCGCTTTTAATTTTAATAACATTACGTGAGAGGAGGGATTTACGAAAGCAAACAAACAACAACAAATTTAAAATCCTTTGTGCGTAGCTCGATTTTGATATTAGCCAATATCGGGAACGTATGAAAACGGATGGAGCCAACCCCAAAGTTTACCTGATCCGATGTGCCCTTTTTTGCACCCGCTCTGAGTCCGTCGTTCAGTGGGACCAGGCCTTTAGGTGCTTTCCTTGGAATTGCAAAATATTGAGGCTTTTAAACCGGACTGAACATTATTACAACTATTACCAGTTGTTGTTGTTGTTATGTTGTTGTTGTTGTTGTTGTTGTTGTTGTTGTTGTTGTTGTTGTTGTTGTTGTTGTCAATGATAAAATAAGTTTGTAGTCTGTTCCACCGCAAAAAAATATCCAGCGTTTTTCCACACAATTTTTGTTTGTTTTTTTGTCACTGAACAGATCATTTTCAATTTCTTTTTCATTGTCAATGAGGCAAATCTGTCTCTTGTGAATAGTTTTTGTTTTGTTTTTTCGGTCCTTTTGTGGTTAAATAGTCCCTAAATACTCCAAATAATTCCAGTTTCCTCAATCGTTATTTTCAAATCTTATCAGTACAAGGGAATTGAATAAACGTCACAATTTTATGCGTCATTAGTAAAAATTGAATGTAGTTTGTATTGAAGAAAAGTATTTTGACGTCATTAATTTTGTAAGCAGTTGTTGATAAAGAACTCTTTTCTATGATGCATGCGTTGTATCCAGTGTAAACAATATTGTATACATCAACTCGTATCTTTGTTATCTTTCCACTGCATTGTTTGTGCTTACAATTCCAATGGAAACATTAACTGTAGATATGACATTTTGCAGCATCTTGCAGAATGTTGAAAACATCTCAAAGCGCAAAAAGTTACGTTGTGAGAAGAATTAAATCACATAAAATTGGCAGCAAATACTAAAACACAACACATTATATTGAATTACATACTATGCTCGCACTCCAAGCGAAAACACACACACAAACACGCGCGCGCACAAACACACACACACACACACACACACACACACACACGATCGCACACTCACACACACACACACACACACACACACACACACACACACAGAGAAATTATTCAACAATAATTTTGTCTGAGTATCGATCTGCCAACCGTCTGGCTCCAGACCGCCGTGTGCTTGGGCATGCATGCATAGCCACCATCAACTCGTCTCTGTGCATAGCCACAATCCACTCGTCTCTGTGCATTGTGCATAGCCACCATCCACTCGTCTCTGTGCATTGTGCATAGCCACCATCCACTCGTCTCTGTGCATAGTGCATAGCCACCATCCACTCGTCTCTGTGTATAGTGCATAGCCACCATCCACTCGTCTCTCTGCATTGTACATAGCCACCATCCACTCGTCTCTGTGCATTGTACATAGTCACCATCCACTCGTCTCTGTGCATAGCCACCATCCACTCGTCTCTGTGCATTGTACATAGCCACCATCCACTCGTCTCTGTGCATAGTGCATAGCCACCATCCACTCGTCTCTGTGCATAGTGCATAGCCACCATCCACTCGTCTCTGTGCAT
>JBCIKM010110981.1:0-11233 GCA_039654465.1 Melibe viridis | reverse complement strand
GGGGGTGTTTTTTTTTTTTTTTTTTTTTTTTGTCTTTTTCCCCCCCCCCCCCCCCCCCCCCTCATGTTTTTGTTCCTCTCTCTATCTCTCTCTCTCTCTCTCTCTCTCTCATCTCATCTGTCTATATTTTTTTTTCATTCTAATTTTTCATCATTTATTTAGCCTTTATATATTTTGTTTAAGGTGTATTTAATGAAAGTTGGTTTAGATTTGTGACATTCAAGCATCTTAACAGAACTAAGTGTGATCACTTTGAATGGATCATCTTTAGATTATCTGACTGAATCAAAATCTTGGGTGAAAACTCTACTGGCAGATGCAGAGGGTAAACCTTGATTCTCATTTTGTGTTGTGATCACCTTGTTTGCATTTCCAGGCAAATTGGATGGGCGTGTAACAAAAGATGCATAATCTACTTGAAAAACCGGAATATGCTGAAAAATAATGTGCAGTCCTCAATTATTCAATATCAAAATGAGAAGTGGCCAAATCACCTATTTATTATAGAATTAAAGGTTAAAAAACCAGCATCAAAACAATACCTACCCAGTTGTATGAAAAAATGAATCATTAAGTTTGTAAACAAATGAGAAGAGACTACAGCATTTATGGTAGTGGTGACAGCCAGTTAAGGTTTTTTATGGTTTCCCTGCAAATGAATCAAAACAAAATCATTAATAGCTTGAAACTATTTGACTTAATAACATATATCTACATCTAAAGTTCAGATTTGAATATCTGTGATAAGAGGAAATGGTTCTAAAGGAAAATGAACTGATAAATAAAGCATTTGAAAAAAAATGCAATATGGTCAAGTAACAAGATAGCAAGACAAAACTTGCTCTTGGTGTGTCTAAATTATGCCCGCATTGACAGTAATACTCAGTTCCACAGAGTCAGTCGATATACTTGAAGAAGAAGAAGAAGATAGACGATCCAGCCCCTAGTGGTTTGTGAGAGTCCTTGGTTGGGTCTTCTTCTTCTGATCCTTTTATACTGAAGCATAAAAAGTGATAGATAAAATATGTGAAAATAATTACTATATAATCAAGCTTCACTTTGTTACATCTTTGTCAGTTCAAGCTTTACTCCATTACATAAAAAGAGAAATTCAGTCAAGCAGTTTTGAGTTACTTAGAAATGTACATTACTTTTCAGCATATCCATTCTTATTCTTTTCTTTCTTTTTTTTTTTTTTTTTTTTTTTTTTTAGTGTTTAGTTAAATAACGCACCAATGAACTGAACCATTGTTCAAACCTTAAGATATTTGCTCAATTCATGCTGAGATGAAATTCATTACAATTCTTACAAAGAAATTTCATTTTGTCTGAAACTTTGTTGAAAAAAAGAATTATACTGTGTGGTTTTTTTTTAATTCACAAGAACAATTTTCATTGTTTGTTCACAATTTTCCCTTCACCATCAATTCATGATGATGCTTTTTCTAAATAAGTCTATGTTTGTTTTATTTGCATGCTGATTCAAGTCATGAAACATTAGTATTAGTATCATCCCCTTGATTTTACTGGAGTCAAGGAGGGTATTCTTTGTTGCAGCTTCTTTGTTTCATAAATTGTGTTATCAAACAATAATAAGAAAAATTTAAAAAGAATAATTTATTTTTACAATCTGCAGAGTTAACAGCAGAAATTTATAATTTTAAATCCACAATAAAACTGTTAACAGCAATTGCTAATCATCATCAGAGAAAACTATCTAAAGAGCTACTAAAGGGGAAAAAAAGAATTCTTAGCTCAAATATCAAAGATCTGAAAGAGATTTAAAATATGAAAAGTCCCATATGTATTTTCTCTGTGTTCAACACAATTAGTGAATCTAGATTCTCAGCTGTTTAAGAATCATAACGTATCAAAGGGACTGTATTTCTCTTTGTGGGAAACAAGACTGAGAAAACCGTTCGGGTGCAAAGCGTTGCCATATGCTCATCATCCACTTCCTTTCATAAATGTCTAAAGTTAAAAAAATTTAGTGATTTAAGTTATCTGACCCATCATGACCTTCAAAACATATGGCCAATCTGCATATGAATATGGTTCAAATATGATAACCTTTATTTTTTTTACTTATAAACCCACAGTGTCTAAAACTAAATCTGATTTTCTTTATGAAAACAGCAGTTTTTTACATTTTTCTTAAAACTTGAAATTTTGACTTAGGCATTCGTGGAATGACGCTGATGACATCATATTGTGGAATTTTCTTTAGTGGTTGGTTTTAGTGTTAAGTGAGGGCCAACATTTATTTTTTTTCTTTGCGATGTTGCAAGGTGATTTTTGGTTGATGATTGTATTTCACAATAGAAAGATCAAATATTATACATTTGGAGGTCATAAGAACCTCATAGTGAAGGGATAAAAGAAAAGGATAGTTCATTCCACATTGTTTGAAACCAATTCAATTTCAAATAATATGTTAGTGATGTTCAAGTTCAAAGTTCATCAAGTAGGTCTCTTTATTTTCATAAATGTGCCTTTGTTCATCTTCTGATATGTTGTTTTTTGTTTTGTTTTTCTCTTCTGAACAAGTGATTCCAATCACTGTGAATTTTGTTCAAATTACTGTGTATCATCCTTATCCTCCTCTTACTCCAGCACCTCAAATATTTGTTCATCAGAATAATCTGAAAATATGAAACAGCAAAGGCTATCTCTAGATTTTATTGCATATCTATTGTCCCAGACTTGAAGGAACTCAAAGACCATAAATTAATAACAAAACAAAAAGAAGAGCTGTGAATCTTGACACATAGTTTAGTCAGCTAGTTGTATTCTTGTATTCTTTCTTTTTTTTTTTATCTTAAAACTATATACATATATCTTGACATGGGATGTTTAACCAATATGGTGGCCATAACACATCAGATTTCTTCACGCAATGAAAAAAGGTGTTATGTAACATCCTGGCTATATTTACAGGAGATTTAATTTACAAGGTACTTCTCATACTTTTTCAATGAATCACTTACTTAGTGCAAGAAATATTTTCATCTGATCTTAATTGCCATGTTATGGATTTTTCTGTTTTTTATTCTGAAGTTGAAGGGCAACCTTTTATAAAAAATGACCATTCCACTGTGTGATAGTCTCTTTGGAGGGTAAGGTGTCCCTAGATGTGCAATTCAAGCCATTCTTTCAACTCATACCCGATTTGTTTACATTAAATTTTCTAAACATAATTTTATATGAGCATAGGTTAATGCTATTGCTTATAGCATTGACAGTAGTAGCATGGCAATTCTTTGGTTACTGTAACAATTTTCGTAATTTGAAATGACTATTTCCATTCAGATTTCGAGTTGATGCCATCAATACTTTTTTACTTAATTTTTTTTCTGTTTCATCAAGTTTGGGACAACATGTAGTTACTTCTCTCCTTCTTATTGATAATGCTGCTTTCAAACTGTGCATATGGCTTGGGAAATAATATGAACGAAGAAAAGGATACCAATAGATTAAAACATTGGCTCCGGAGAAGTTGGCTTTCATCTTCTTCTTTTTTCTCTTCAATGAATAACCATCAAAATTTTACTCAGCCATTTCCAAAGCCCTGTTTAAGTGCAAAATCAGATAGGCAAGATATGTTGGGCCAGGGGGGGGGGGGGGGTTGAGAGTTGTTTAAGTTTTTAAATTGATGTCAGCTTCATTTTGTTTTAAAAATTACATGAACTGAATTGCTTGAACCACATGCAAGAAAGTAAAAAAAACAAAACAAGAAGACTTTTGTTTAGCATTATCTTTATTCCATTCAATCTGCTTTCCCTCTCTTCTTTGTTGCTTGTATGTTTTTTTTAATGCAGTATTCTTCTTAAGTTGTACATATAAAACACTAGCCAAGTAGCTTACATTGTATGCTGGTGAAAAAAACCCAGCAACTCTTGATTGTCTGAAATATCGATGGTTTGAATGCAAGAAGAAAAAATACCTTTGAAACGAATGCAATACAAATCAGATTTAGAAAAAAAAATTGAGCCCTCTTGTTAAACAATTAATGCATTATAAACAAAACTCCTTAAGAAGTAACAAAAAAAACCCTCCCCAAAACAACTTTGAAAAACAAAAGACATGGTTACCAAACAATATTTGAACACATTGACTAAATTTCTATATGTTTTTGAAGTGAGAAATTAATAACTGAAGCCTGCTTTGATCTTGCTTTAACTTTAAGAAATGCACAAATGCTGTTTTAAGTTCATTCTGTAAAAGATAATAATAATAATAATAATAAAAACAATCACAATAATAATAATAATAATAATGATAATAATAATAATAACAATAATAGATAGCACTTATTTAGCACTTAACTCCCATTAGAACCACAGGCTCTAGTCTAACCGCTTACAGTGGCTCGTTGAGGATTAAGCCATCGTTAGGTCACCTTGTAAAGCTGCCTGTAGCAGATGCTCAGAAACCACAGCTTAATTACAACGCAGCCTATGGTAATGACATATGGTATGTCAAATGTCTAAGGTTTAGCAATAATCTTTAAAAGAAAAAAAATATGAAAAGGTTATCATGAGTACTTATTTATCAGCTTTTCCTTGGACGTAACATGCAAAACATTCCTACTTTTTCATGAATCTTTTTTGCTCTTTGCTGATGAAGTAATGTAAAAAAAAAAAAACATTTAACTTTATTAATCTTCTGGGAATGAAAGTAAGTGATATCAAAAGTAGGAATTCTTTATTTCTCATCATCAACCCGAGCTGGTAAACATTATCTATACAGTTTTCTTAAGTCTCCCTCATAGAATATGTTTTGGTTTTGTCTCGATGGTTATAATCAACAAGGAATGAACAAACAAAAAAACAAACAAAAAACAGAGACAAAATTAAATTCTTATTTTTCCATTCCATTAGTTACCCTCATCAGCACATCAGACAATTATCAGGAGTAGGAGAAAAATCCATATGAAATTAGCATTCCTCTGAATTTTGTTCAGCCATGCAAAATGTTGTATCTAGTTCTAGATGCTGTGTAAGAATAAAATATGATCACTAAAAAACTACACAGCTGGAGAAAAGTAGTGGCAGTGATTTGAACATCTTATGTTGATTAAATCATGTTTCACACTGATTTATAATTTTTCCAGTATTTAGTTTCATCAAAGATTTTACTATGCTGCATTATTTTAGATCATTCACCCAAAATTTAACCTGAATGGATTAACTGAAACTAAAAAGTTTTGTAAGGGATGCAATATTGCCATTGCTTAGTTGTGGTATGGTTAGTGCAAAATAATCTTGAGTTTTAGATTTGATCTGACAAAAAGAATGTAAATTTTTGTCCCTGCACAGAATGAATGTTTTAATCTCCCAAAATTTACATGGACAGACAAAGCGTTGGTATTCTTAACATTAAAACACACTTTAAGCTCATTGCTAGGATATATATTTTAGACTAGTTAGATGAAAATTATGCTTTCATAAGAGACAAGCTGTTTCATTATAATTTAATATCTCCATTACGGAGATATCTTACATATAATAATATTCATTCCTGTGCAAATATTGGCTGTGCTAGGGAATGAGTGGAAGACACGGTTTGAGACGCAGACAGAGATGAACCAGCAGCTGGAGAAGCAGATTATCATCCTGCAGGACAAGGTGGAGGAGGCCAAGAAGAATCTAAGAGAAGGTTAGAACATTCAAAATTACATTTATAAAGTGTTTTTCCATGGTCATCACCATACTCTAAGAGCTTTGCAATACAACATCGCTGGCAGGCAATGAACATATAACACATACAAAGATACTCCACCTGATAGGCGTGTTATAATTTTTCGGACAGAAACAACCCCTTGTCTACAACCAGGGGGACCTCCAAGCTTTACATCCATCTCTGTTAGGATGAGGTAGGTTTTGGGAAGTGCGTTACCCAAGAACAACGGCCCGGATGAGAATAAAACCCAAGTTCTTCAGCTTGGGAGTCTGACACCATTGAGGCCACTGTTCAGAGTGATGGCTCTGTGATTTTTGACATATATCCTGTCCAAAACCTTTTGAATCACCGAAGTTTCTCAACAGTCATGGTGTAGAGTAATTGTAATTCAAAAGTTTGTAGGCCTACCTGAATCTTTTAACAGCAGCCTCAGACAAATTGCTTTTACACTCCCTTTTTTTTTTTTTTTTGGATCAATTTACTAGAGTTACTTATCTTAAGATCACAATCTCACTTGAAGATCAAGACTAAATTTTTTTTTTCAATCGTCATCTTTAAAAAAATTTTTGAATGTATAAAAGACAACTCTCTACACACATGCTGACATGTAAAAAAGTTGTTAAAATGTGGAACAAATTTATTTTTTTCCAGCGGCTAAGTCACCAAGAGACATCAGGTCATTTGATGATTTGAGCGATGTAAGTATAATAAACATACAAGTTCTCTTTCCTCTTATTTCTTACGTTGGAAGTATATTAGCATCTTTAATAATAATAATAATGATAATAATAATAATAATAATAATAATAAAGCATCAATTTTGCCTATTATGGTTTTGTATTTTGTTTTATTGAAAGAAAGAGTCTACTGTATTTTACTTTTCTAAGTATGTCATCATTTGATCACAATAAACATTTATTTTTGTTCTTGCATTCAAATTGAATAAATGGAATTTTTTGTTTGTTTGTCAAGGCCAATAGACAAATGGTGAAGAGTTTGGAGCGGGAGAGGAACTCTCTCTTCAGTCAGCTGAGGGACCTGGAATGGAGGCTTGATCAGGAGTCTAAGGTATTAAAAAAGAAAACTTGTTCACTGTCTCTACAACAGAGATTAAATGATGAATTAAAATCGAATCAAATGTGACCAGTACCTACCTTGAATAATTGATTTTGATGTTATTTTATACAATAATAAATCTATATTATTAGGTTACATATCAGTGTTACTTATTGCAGATGACATCAGATTTTGCTTTTGTCCTTAATATTATTATTGTATTGCCACTTCCCTTTGTCCAAAACGTGAAAATACCTGGTGTCCATTTCATATAGGGGATAAAGCTATGCAAGGGCCTACTCTAATGCTTTAGAGAACCATCTTGTTAAAGATTTTTTTTTTTTTTAAGTCGGAAAATTGAAGTTGATTAATTAAAAACCACCAAGAAGGTCTTAATACCTGGAAATAAAAGTTAGTATGGAGCAATTGAGGGCAATAGGGGAATGTAGTGGTGAAAACTAGCAGGATGAATCTAAGAAAAAAGCAATAGTCATCTACTGTTAAAAATGGGTCTTTGCTTTAAACACTGATTTAAAAAAAAAAGATCAATTATCAATAATTTGCTTTTTTGCAGGCTTACCACAAGGCAAATGATGAGAGGAAACAATATGTCCTAGAGATCAATGCTGTGAAAGGGACCATTGGAGAATTAAAAAATAAGCAGAGGCAAACACTCATGAATGTTCAAGAGCCCTATCCTAGACCCATGCAAACAGCAAGAGAGACACCTCATTCCAACAACACAAGTCGAAGCAGTCCAAGGTCAAATCGGGACAATGGAGGGTAAGCATGATGTCATTTTTACTTCTTTAAAGTTTGCACTTGGATGCATTTCTAAGTTTGATCCAAATGTAGCAAGTCAAGGTCTTTCAATGATATCCAATAACAAACAATCCATCACTTACCTGTTAGAGAAGAATGAAATGTCCAAATCAATGAAAATAAGAATTAGGAAAATTTAATTGACTTTTTTCTCCTTCCTGATTTATTCCACAAAATGAATAAGTGTATTTCAAAATGTTTTTTTGTACTCGACAAATACATATTTTTGTTGTTACTGTTGTCGGAAAGTTTTTAAATTTTTTTGTCTCTTCATTCAATTGCAGCAACATACCAAGTGACCAGAGAATTATTGATCCTCGCTATGGACCAATAAAAAAGACTGCAGGAGTGAAGGCTCTTCCTCGACTGGAGAACTGATCTTACATGCGTCCACTAGACAATTCAAGTTTATGTGAAATATAAAATGGTTTTTTTTTTGGTTTTTTTAAAATAAAGTATTTCAACAATTGAAAGCTCTTAGATCACAGAAAGTGTTATATACATAAACTACCTAACAAAAAATTATATTTTCTTGTCATGAATAATGAAGATAGTGATAGAATTTTCAATGTAAGTGAATGATCTAAAGAATAAAACTATTTAATTAAAAGTTAGATTTGTAACTCTCATCAAATATTATGTGCCATTTTAAGATTGAAAATGTACACATATTTTTAAATGGGTCTCTATAATATGTAAGCATCACTTTTTATGCCCAATTTTTAAAACTTTTGAGGGTACCCAACTTTTTTTTTTTTTTTTTTACAGTTCTGCTCTTGTTCATGTTATATCCACCACTAATTTCATTTGAGAAACCAAATATTATTTTTTTCCTCTTTCATCAATCACCACTCTATCATCTCAGTGTGTTTTTCCTTGATAATGCCCTTTTGACAATTAAATATGTAGTTTTAGTCTGTACATGCCCTTTTGAAAATTTAATATGTAATTTTAGTCTCTACGCATGTATTTAAATAATTCTACATTCTGTAATTAAAAAATTAGATTAATTTTATACAGTATTTGGTGTTCAGTAATTCTTTTTGCCGGAATCAATGCTTTCGCAAAAATGTTCTCACTCATTGAAAAGATGTGGTGCTGATGAAATTCCTATTTTTTTTTTTTCTGAGTTGAGATAAGAAATTTTCAGTACCACCATTTTATGGTTAAGGAGACATTTTATAAGTACACATTATAAAGCAAAGTTTTTGCTTTAAAAATGCTGAAGTCTTTTTGCACATTGCTGTTTTGTGTTGTTATCCATATCCCTTCATACTGTCTTAGCAGTGTCGGGACTGAACTCCAAGGAGCCGGGAAAAATTCTGGATCACAAGAGATGAATACAGGCAGATGATCGGTCCACCGTGCTTAATCTTTTAGGGCATAATGAGCAATACATAAGGGGTATGACTCAATCTTAAGCCAAACAATAGTTACTGTTGCTGTTAGTGGTATCTGCTCATTGAGAGAGACCAATGAGCCGGTTTACCACAGGGCGTACATAACTATTCTTTATAATTTTTAAGGTTCTCATGAGTGTGGACAAAATGACCCAGTGGTTAAAAAACATTTTAGCACTAGCAACCCAACAAATTACATTTGCCAACTCTTGATGTCCTCAGACAAGAGATTTTTCCACACATTTCTCATTCAGACAATGTGGGTTTTTCCAGTTGCCGTTGAGTGTAAGCTCAATGATAATAATTAGTAATAATCTAGTCCCCTCTTGTTGGCCAGGCCACATTTTTGTGTTTTTAAGTCATTATAACTTCAACTAAATGTCATTAAAAAATACTAAACGAAAACTACCCTAAGTGGAATATTATATTCCATTTAAAATTAAAGTTACTGTTCACAGAAATTGTAGAACCTTTTAAATGTAATGTATTTAAAATTCTTACTACACACCTTTTTATAAAGTATTTTTCTATTGAACTGTGTACAGACTTTAGTCCAGAATGGTTCTGTTCTGCCTTTTTTTCAAATGACTTGTTCAACATTTTACAGATTCAAACATTGTGCATCAATTGTATTTATTTTCACTGCCAATTTTGCATTTGCATTGGTCTAAATTTTGCCTATTTCAATTCATAATGATGTGGCAAATTTCAAGTTTTAATTTTTTTTTTTTTTTTACAAAACTTGCTATAAATGACAGTCATCCGTTTCAAAAGAATTAGACGGTTTAAGCTTTTAAAATTGGATATCACATTAATATCTTAAAAATTGAAAGTGCCCAAACCATGTGCCCTTGTGGTTAACAAATCTAGCAATCAGTTCAAGAGAATAGACTTTGAGGCCGAGAATAAGAATTTGTGTATGTAAAATCTAATCTGCTCACCTGCATATGGGTAGGTACACACTGACTATCAAATACCCATTGAAAGTGTTTGTATTGTACTATACTTGCATTTCTATGTTTCATAATGAAGGATTTTTTTGTTGTCATGACATTGTTGGTGCTGGCAAATGATTTTTTTCTTTTTAATGTTGTGGTGTTTGTGTTATTGAAAAAACATTTACACATCATGCTTCACCCTTCAACTTCAACTATAATTTTTCTGGTGAAAAATATATTTTACTTGGTATCTTGGCTATCCAGGTATCTAGTTGTGTTACATAGTTTTGATGATATTCAGCTTTTGAATTTGCTGTAACTTTTATCTATAATTCTAAAGTTAATTGTTTTTCATTTCAATGAGATGAGACAAGCTTGATATCAGCCTTCAGTTCGGGTATTTATAACATTTATGTTTGCTTTTTTATGAGATTGGTTTACTGATTTACTGTTCTCAAGACGCAGGATTTGGAAAAGAAAATTATTCACTTAACAGTTGAATATACAGTGGGTTACCGGACAAAGACATCGAATGTTTAAGTAGATGCACATAGTCCAACGGCTGTTATTTCAGGCTCTTCTTTTTTTTTTTTTAAGTTTTACCTTTGATTTTGCCATTTTAATTTTAATACTATACTCAGTTCCAGTTAAAACGCATCATATGGAATTCAAAATTTCCATGTGCTACTGATTAGTTATTTTGAGCTATATTGCTCATTGAAGTTCTAAAAATCAACATTCATTCACATTAGCTCTTGTGACTTTAACAAAACCCAAGATTCAAAAAAATAAATTGTAAAAGAAAAAAAAAAAAGTTTATACTTAAAAGTTATGTGTATATTCATTGATAAATCAAATCTTTATCTTAAGGACCATATGTCTATCTGTATATAAAGCATGAATCAATGACAAGCAAAGGACATTTCCATAAAAATGATAAAGAAAAATTTTATCTATTATTTTTAGGGAGCCTGTGCATAAAGAGCTTTTTCTAATATTATTCGGTAAGATGTATCTTACGTCCCAGCATTTCTTCTGGTTATTCAAGTTTCATTCTCTGCACAATTTAGTAATCAAGTTATGAGTCTTTTCCATTTATGCTCTTTTAGATGTTAAGAATGACTTCTTATTAAAAAAATCATAAAAAATGAATTTCAAATTAACTTTTATCTGTTACTACATTGTGGCCTTCTGTTTATTTGTTGTTGGCTCAATGTTGGTTAGTGATGTTTGTTTGTTTGTTTGTTGGTGGTTTTAAGGCACCACGACACACTCGGGTCATAGAGGCGCCCAAGAGGAAAGTAAGATGATAGATTAGTTAAAAGAGCAGATAAA
>JBCIKM010110870.1:0-14281 GCA_039654465.1 Melibe viridis | reverse complement strand
AGTAGTAGTAGTAGTAGTAGTAGTAGTAGTAGTAGTAGTAGTAGTAGTAGTAGTAGTAGCAGCAGCAGCAGCAGCAAATAGGAGAATTCTACCGAAGAAAAAAAAGATCTGAAATTTTATTTTGTTTTGTTTTTGTTTTTGTTTTTGTTTCGTGACTGATCGTTTATAAATTTTGCATTGTCCATGATACAAAATTATCTTATTTAAACATAAATTTTCTACCAGATCTGTTGTGTATGTAGCAGTAGTTGCTGTAGTAGTAGCAGTAGTCGTAACAGCAGTTGTAACAGTAGCAGCAGCAGCAGTAGCAGCAGCAGTGAAAAATGAGCGCCATCCAGCACTTCCAGATCAGACTACAAAGTTGAGTGGTGGCCGTGTTGAACATCTTTTTAAAAAGTGTAAACATTCATCGACTTTTCTGTCAAAACGTAATTTTATAATGTTGTTTCCGGTCCATCTATGTTCATGCCAGATATCTCTGTTTTATGTCAAACCGGTTTCCTATTATTCACGGCTATTTCACGGTCATCAAATGGGAGACCCTGTAGGATACTAACGATACACTCTGGTATCTTCTCATCAGATCACTCCTTCTGAGATTTGTGGTGTCATGATCGAGGGTGGTGTGTCTGAGGTGAGATTGGGCACGGGTAATCCAACACCCTATGTCCTTGACCCTCTACAGTACTCCACCGACCCTGATGAGCCTCCCCTACCAGCGACCCAGGTATGCAATGCCCGTATCTGTGTCTGTGTCCGTGCACCGTTTCTTGCGTCGTCTAGTTTAGGACCTACACATCTGTGTTAAGCAGGATCCACTGCAATATTATATTTTTCAGCCAACGAGTTATGATGGACTCGAATGCCGATGAAGATAAGACTGTGCCACATGGTTGCCCGCAATGGTGTATTTCCTCCCCAATCCTGTATGTACTATATAAAAATGACTGCGCAGAACATCTGCCCCAAACTGCCAAATCATTTAGTACGCAAGTACACCGCCATTTTAGGTCTATTGAATGACAAAGGTTATGAAAGACTTAAATAAAAACAAAAACAGTTCGAACTGAATGTAACCAAAGTATAATTTTTCTAAGGCCGGCATAAAAACAAAAACAAAAGAGCTGTTGTGGTAAGAATTGAAAACAAACATATGGAATTTTTACAGCATTTCAAATAGCTAGGCATCACAATTAGCGGCACTCAACTTCATTGAACATGTTGTCACCATGACAACGAAAGTATCGCAAAGAATGAACCTTCTGCGGAAATTAAGAAATTTTAACAATGCTGCAAGTTTATAATGTATTTAGTCGTATGGTCCGGGGAATGTGACCTTAGGGAGAAATCAAGACTGGCTTAATGTATCTTGGAGACGTCCAAGACTATTAACCATCGCCTCGACGGAATAGAATAAATAAACAGTCGTGATATCAATCGCTGCCACGAACAGCAGGAATCAAATCCCCAGCACTGAGTTCAGGCTCCTGCCTTTGGGGAGGAGATAGGTACGCCCAGCCCATGAACGTGATAGCAACTATGAAGTTTATGTCATTATTATGTGTCTGTGTGCGCGTGTAATTATAATACTGTTATGTGTGCGTGCGAGTCTGTATTTCCTTACAATGACCTGAAGGGTAGATATATCGCTGCCAATGTTTAAGTTTGCCAGTGTTTGTCGTGTTTGTTTGCGTATTTGTGTATGTGTGTGTGTCTGTGCGTGCGCGCGCGCGTGTGCGTATGTGTGTTTGCGCGCGCGTTATGGATTACATAACTACGTCTGCGTGACAGCTTCTGTGATAAAAATGCTTTTTTTAGATGTTAGTATGTGCGTGTGGGTGTGTGTGTGTGTGTGTGTAAGTGCGGATGTGAAGGTGGGTGCGTGTATGCTGCCTCCCCCCCCCCCCCCCCCCACAGGCAGACCGGCGTATCTACTCTTTTTCTGGTTCGGAGAAAATGCGAAAAGGTTTTTAAATTAAACCTCGGCTCGCTAAAGTTATCGTTGTTTTCAACGTTGTGCATAAGGATTGTCTTTTTCTTAGTTAAGGTTAGAATGCGACACACCCTTTAGTTTTGGCTGGAAAGCAGCTACGTTGGTCTGCCATTGGCTGGTCAGCTCTCTCAAGACATCGTAGTTTATTTGGCAGACCGACGTGACACTACAATGATGCCAACTTATTTGGCACCACGTATGAGCGTTGTATCCACTATAATAAGCAAGGGGTTAAGAATCGTGATTGAGTCTTCTTAATTAGCATCAATATTAATTGAATTTTTGTTGGGTGCGACTCACGAAGTCTTTGTTTTGGTTTGTGGTTGTCTGTCTTTTCTTTTATTGAAAAAAGGATGGTTTAGAAAAAACCAAGGACAACAATGTGTTGTTTGTTTGCTTGTTAATTGGTGGTTTTAGAGCGCCCCGACACTTCAGGGTCATAGAGGGGTGCAAGAGGGTAAATTGATAGATTAAGAGATTAGAACAATCGTATTCAAACCATAAATGGCTGACAGATGATTTGCACTGAAAAATAAATATCATCTCTCAAAATACAAACCTTCACCACAAAGACATGATTCATAATGACAAAAATATCATCTACCAAAAAATAAAACAGCTGCAACGAAATATTAAACAAAAAATAATCCCGAGACAACCAAATGTCATCAGTTAATGGTCCAGAAAGACCCAGGATTTTAAAACACTTTTGTGCACAAAAGTACTCAGTTATTCTGACTTGAGACCCTACGTGCATTTTATCTCATGGTTGATTTTAAACTCAGAGACACGATGAGGATTGTCTCTGGATGCCTCAAGTCGACCCCAACACAATGGCTCCCAAATGTGAGCGCCATCGCACCGCCAAATCTGAGAAGACCAGAAGCAAACGAGAAGATGCACACAAGGATAGAGGAAACTACTGAACAGACCCCTCTGAAAACTGTGATGGACAATGCCCCAACGTCTACAAGACTAAGATCGAGGAAACCATTTTCGCAATCGAAACTCGATGACTTCATCCTGAATGAAGAGTGGAAATCGTCTTGGTGTCGGGATACCCCAAGGGGAGGCAACATCATTTCAGATCCCACAGGGAAAATTCCAGGATTTGGGAGCTGCAACTGAAAGCAATGGGTCATCTCCAACCGCCTCATCACAGGACATGGCAGAATGGCGGCAAACTTGCACCAATGGAGATAGAGGGACTCGAGTAATCGCAAATGTCAGGGAGGTCCCGAGACCGCAGACCACATCATGCTTGATTGCCCCATCACTCGCCTTACCGGCGGCTACAACCACAGAGTAGTAAATACATCCTTGAAGCCGCGGAGGAGTTTAAGACATGGGTGGAGACTCATAAGATAGAGGTCGGCAATCCAGAGATCCGTGGTTCGAGTCCCGGCCGTGGAGGTCGATTTTTTGAGACAATTTATTTTTATGTATTTTTCTGTATTTACCTTTCTCTATGGCTTTGTCTTGTTCTCCTCTCGACACCGTATTCATACAATTACTATTTTCACTGTCTTTGATTCAAGGTGTCTGCTCCTCGCCATTACTTCTGTGTTTCAAACAAATGAACGCTTTAGTTGGACTTCGGGGAAGCGTCGACGAACATTTGCCGGCATTCGAACTCCCCATACACCGTGACCAAAGGATGTATGCCGAAACCGCAACTTGTTTGCTTCTATAAGGCTTTTGCCAGTCCTTTCATGAATGTGCAGTGGCGTCATAGCAAATTAACAAGACAATATAAAAGCGGTCAAACTGGCATGACACAAAATGCCAGTGAATACCTGAGCCTTGTCAGAAAACCAAAGCTTTGTATCTTGGTTTTTCAGTTATTATAACTATAAATTGGAGCATAATTAAAAAAAAAAACACCCAGTATTTATTTATTTTCTTTTTGGGTGGGGTTTGTTATTTTAACTCTTGAACCTGAGCGAGTGCCATGCAGTCTTTAGAATCGTTATTGTCCTTGTTAAGTGATATAGACTAGACATTGGTGGTCTCCCATTGTATTTTTCTCCATGATTAAAATACTAAATCATGGCCTGCCGTGCTGGAGTTCCTTCCTCAGGGTGCAAAATTTGCCTGAACAGTTTTCATGTTGGGTTTTATTCTCAGGTCTGCCAATGGAATGTGGACTGCAATGGTCAAATAGGTCTTCTTTGGATACTTTTGATTGCTATGCAGACATTAAAAATTTGCCTTTGTCCCCTTCCAGTTTCCGATATGTTATGAATAGTCGTAGGTATTTAAATCTCAGTTTCACTGAAGATGTCTAGTTGGAAAACGGTTTGAAATTACTTTGCAGAATGGAGAATGACATTGAAATTTTGATCATCATCTTCGCAACATAGTATTTTCCATACTATAATAGTTACTAAATACTTGCTTTGTTAGTAAAGGCATAAGAATCGTTTCAGGCACTTTTTTTGATATTTCATCATGAATTTTAAAATCCTTTTTTACCCTCATAACATCACTAAGACTAAGAGGTGTGTTATGAATTGCTGTCAGTCTTTTCCTTTAAACACTCTTTGCCTTCTCTCTGTTTAAACCCCCATCCAAGACAGAATGAACTCGTACAGTAGTGTTAAAAAATAACTTATGGTTCATTTTGTTTAGATACTCCATTTCCAAGAAAGTAAAAGGTATCAAAGTATAAAAGCTTGATAAATTACCTCTGCAGAGGTATCTTTTATTTTTGAATTGAACAATATAACAATCTCTTAACCCTTGACAATGTCTACAAAAAAGGTGATTAAACAACACAATAAGAAAATTACATTGTGCTTGCTTTTAGCATGCCCAAAAATACTCTTCCCAAAGTTTTCAGGATATACATGCTAGGGATGTCTTTTTTTGCAGAGTGACAGGGTGAATAAATCCCCACAAAAATTGCTTTGTCAAAAATAACACTCCTTCATTAGACGGTGAAAAATTAAAACTTCTTCTACCTCAGAATTTGGTGGTGAAAAACTGGACTTGCTACATCAAAGGTGACGTCAACAACAAGACAGGTTGCAGTGAGGCTGAGTTCATTGAGACTGAACAGAAAACTCAAACTCTTACTCTGAGAAATTTGCTTCTGGCCCCTTACAAAATCATTGCTCATATTGAAAAGATTGGAGATAGTACACGAAAGATTACTACAGAGGTTGTTCTTAATATGGTCAGTGGTAACCCCCCTGAAACCCTTATTGTGTGAGTACTCATTTAATACTTCAAAATCCTTATTAAAGATCTATCATTAATGTATTATTTTGTGCTTTGCTGCATCTGTTCCTTTTTCTTTGAAAGCCTTGCTTTTTCTCTTTAAGAACTGTTTTTGCCTTCTTGGGCAATCATGTCCACTAGTGGCTTATGTAATATACTTCTCAAATGTACTTCGAAGACAATTTGGAGAGAATGTTTGAAATGTCTTGAATATTTCAAATTTCAAGTGTAGTTTTGAAATTAATATTACCATGCTTATATATGCTAGGGAAAAAGTGTAAAATGGAGAGTCAGATAGGACTATTTGCACCTGCTGTATTCTTTAGGTTCTTTTTGTCTCTTTAAATCGTTAAATATTCTTCTCACTTTTAAAACAAAAAAGAAATATACTCAGTACAACAATCATTTACTCGGCATGATAGGAACAGTATGTTTATCCAATATGTGAAAGTCCCAAATTACTTCTTCCAATCTAAATTTTTATTTGTCCCCAAAAAGGATACTGAATGCCCAACATATCTGAAATTCAGATTGCTAGAAACAGCCTATTAAGTCACTCAAAATGAGTTTGGTCCTTTGCATACAAAACAAGCAATGGGGAGTAATTCTTTTATCAGAACTGGTAAAAATTTTGTACTTTTTATCCAGACCTCGGGAGGGAACTGTCTACTTTCAACAGCCTGATGGTTACAAAATATTGGAATCGTCCCGTTTTGCCATTGATTGCAAGTGTAAACACTGTCCTGATGAGGAGAATGTGTCCTATCTCTGGAGTATCTATCTTGAAGATTACCGATGGGCTCGAAATGATGGCTGGAGACCTCTTGACAGTTCTGAGACAGACAATACGGTGCTAGGTGAGTAACAGATTTGATCACCTTACTTTGAAGGTCTTCCCAGTCTCTGGGTTTCATTAACAAAATATAAATCTTCTATTCTGTGACTGCTTTTTTCAGAAGACAAAGATTTCCAAGAAGGGAAGACAGCAATTTGTACATATAATTACAGCATTGTACAGAGCTATAAATCTTCAGACAATTGACTGATTTTCGTCCAAAAATAAAATCATGTCATTCAGTTCAGCTAATTATAAAGTTTAGTAATTGTCGTCACTTCTTTTCACCCTAATTTGTCAATTCCCATCCCATGCTACGGTTTTGCTGCCTGCAAACAAGTATCCAGTACATTCATTTTACTTTTACCATTACTCTCATCTGTTGGTATATACAAAACTGAACTAGGCTAAGCTTATCTAGTAAAAACGATAGATACTCATGTTTGTAGTTGTAGTGCTAATTTGTGCAAATCAAGTGCTTGAGTCATGCTGGGCACCTCCTCGCCTGCTCTCTTAACTTGCGCAAAGCCCTGACTGTTGGCATGTCACACACAGGCTTCCATGCTGGCTTGAGAGGTCACAGTCTTGTTCTTGGATGGAGAGTGCCATTAGATGAACACCCCCTTTTACCTCCCATTTGCCTGAATTAGTAAGACTAAAGATCAATGGAAAAATCACGATTTGGGCGAGTTTTTAAAATTATTAACAGAGACAATTGACCTGGCTGGACTTGTTAGTGAGCGGCAGTGGTGAGAGGTAAAGAAACTTCAACTGAACTTTTCTGCTTGCTGTCTGCTGGTGTTAGTAGTTGTTGCCTAAAACTATTGAAAGTATTGTTAAAAATTCAAGTGCTGCTGGTTAGAGAATTTTTAAGACTGTGGTGTTGACATTTTACTCTGCTGCATTAATTAAGAACATTCCCATGTTGAATTGCCTGCTGATAATTTTGTTGCCAGAGGCTGATAACTGTATAGCTGACTGGAAGAGAAATTGTTCATTATCTGCCATGCTCAATCAAAGATCCCTATACAAATTTAATTCGAAACAAAATAAATCAAAAGAACTTCTAAAAAAAATGCCCCAACCGAGAAATTATCCACTCTCACTAGACACCAAATTTGAGTACATCAGGTAGGCCTACCTACATTTGTTTAAAACTTCTAGCAATGTTTGTTATCTTCATTAATATTGTTTTAAAATGTCAATAATGCCAATACGGCATTTTATTTGTAACAAAGCTGCCCTGCTTAGTTGTTGTTATTTTTAAGCACCTCTGTGTGTTTGGAATGAGTAATGGTTTTCGTGTTACAGAACTATTCAGTCAATTTTTCAAATGGTCATTTACAGGTCTGATTGTAAGAAAATATAATGCACAAGTGTCCAGTTTGAATACTGACCCTAAGGGTACTTACATCGTGTACGAGAAGGAAAAAAAAAAGAAGAGTTTAAAGGGTAATGTAATGAAACACAAAAGTCGGCATGATTGGAGGCTAACATCTTAAATTTAGATGTGAAATGTCTCAATGAAATGCAAATGTTAGCTTCTGATGTGCCTTTTGGGTTCTTGAAAACAGTGAAAAATTATAATATGCGTATATGACAGAAGTAAAGCACACAGGGTTGATACTGGATACATCCTTTTCGGACTTAATGATAATCAGAAATTTACTGTAAGACAAATTCTAATGTATATAAATCTTGACCACAATAATGGTTAAACAAGCCTTGGTTTGATCCAATCCACATGGCATTTAATTAAAAGGTTGCTATTCAGTTCAAGAAATAGGCTTTTGTCACATTATTTACAGCAAAGAAGAACTGCACAATTGAATATATGGTGTGTGGAAGTATATAGCTTTGAAGACATTGAATGTTTTGTTTTATCATGTAAGAAACAGCTACTCTCAGTATTGAAGGAAGGGGGTAGGGGTCACAGACCACATCAGCATTTGAGAATTAAAGTCACAACACTGATAATGTCATAATTTGTTGTTTGTTTTTTTGTAAATATTCATTAAGGCTTTTCTACTAATGATCTTATAGCATTCTAATTTGCTATGACCAGCTCAGGTTTTAGTTTGATTTATGCCTAATGATAATTTTAACAATGATGATAATATTAGTCATGATATTGGTAGAAGCACCCTCTTGTGAATGGGCTCAATGGTCATTCTTAATGAGCAGATACCACCAAAGGCAACAGCAATTATTGTTTAGCTCAAGATTGAGCATTATCCTTTATGTACTGCTCATTATGCCCTGCAAGATTAGACATGGTGGACTGATCATCTGCCTGTCTTCACTTCTTGTGATCCAGTTCCGATACTGCTAAGGTGGTAACAAAACAACACGATATTGGTAGAAATGATATTCATCCTAATAATTATAATATTGTGAACAATCAATATCACCTCATAGCTGTTCATTTTGTTTGCATTTTCATCTTGCTTCTGTTATGAATCCCCATCAATAACTATCTCCCCTGCTCCTCATCTCTGCCTCTTCTTCTTACTTTATTTTTCATTTTCTCCTCTACCTTCTTCCTTTCCCTTCTACTTCTCCTCCTCGTCAGTTTACTTTTAGCTCTACATTTTGCTCACAATATTTGCTACAAGCCTCAATTTTTTAGTATAATTTTACAACCTTTCTGTCAGTGCAACAAAAATGATTATGAATGATTTGTATTGTTCATTTACCTTCACAGATGCGTTATATGGTATCCAACTTTTCCATACTATTCCCTTTCCCCCAATAGTTTTTTTTATCCAGTTTGTAGTCAACCAAACATTTAACTGTAATCTATTAAAAATGATGTTTTACAAAATGTTCACACTTTTTTCATGCCTAAACAGCACAAGGGCATGCTAAAAAGAAATGCACTCCTCAATAATTCAAAGCATATTGGTCTGAATATGTTCATAAATATGTAAAACTAGTTGTCAAACAGTCACTTACAAAATTAAAATTATTTTACAGATCTCCACTTGCAGCGGCATGTTTGACAGGGAAAATATTTGGTCACTTGTTTTTGAACAACTACCATTTATATGAATTTGTCAGCTTGAAAAAAAATTCCTTTTTATTTTTTCAAATCACTGTGAGAGGGAGCTAGATTGTAGTTCTTGTAAACTGATGAGGTTTAAGTCTATTGCATCTACTGCCTTGTGATTTATCATGACAATGACAAAGAGTTACTTATCCATCTCAACTCATGCCAGTGGCCTGAACTTGTTTCAGCATTACATTTAGAGCCAACAATATTATTAATCTTGAAAAAGGTTTTGTTCACTCAACTGAAAGAAAGGGCAATGTTGTTACTTCACATAACTTGTGTGCGTAAATAAGTCTGTAGTTGATGTACTCATGCCAATTTTTGATATCCTATGTTTTCATATGATTTCTATTGAGTTCAGTAATTTTAAAGTTATTTTCATGGTTTTGTTTTGTTTTCATTTTGCCATAAAAGATTGACTGGTTTCTTTTTCGCAGATGGCCCTTCTTTCAATACCATGTATGTTTGTTAACATACTTTAAATTAAATTTCTTTAACTTATATTTGGCACAATTTTGTTGCTGGCTTGATAGTTAGTCTTTGAACTGATATGGAATTTAACCATTTCTGATGTTAAAATTTTTGAATGGTTGAGGAGTGTACATTTTTTATTAATATGTCCTTGTAAAAACCCTACTTACTCTTGAGATTTCTTTGGTTTCTTTTCCACTCCCAAGTTTCTATCTCTTACCGTTAAACGTTGATCTCTTCCTGTTCAATGTACATCATATTTCACTTTATACCCTCCCTCTCCCCTATTGACCTGTTTTGAGCACTGAATTATTTCTCATGTCAAATGTTTCAAATTACCTATCCCCAAATGATTTTTCAGCTACCCACCTCATACTCATACACTTAAAAATTGTCTTTTCCTGTAAGGTTTGAGGATATTTTTTTTTTCTGGTGATAAGAGTAAGAGTAAATTTTAGAATTTGTATTCTAAGAGTGCTGATTACCGTAATGCAATTTAAAAAATATTTTGTGGGTGGACTCCTGTGCAGTTAACAATTACACCTTATTTCAAAACGTCTAAGCTCACTATTTTCATTGACAAGACTTAACAGGGATACATTTTTAGACTTAGATAATTGATGTAATCTCTTTGTTTGACATGTAATTGCTTCCCTTGAGAATGTTGTTGGCCACAATAAGACTAACTAAATCTAGTCATGAATATTTTTATAAACTGGCATTAATGGAAAAAAAAAACCCCACTGTAAAAAGTGTTGCTTTGATACATTATTTATGAAGGCAGAATATTGTCAAACTGAATTGTGTTTTAATTCAAAAGTGACAATTTTTGTCCCCATCTTTTTATTGTCTTTTGTAGCTTTAAAATGAACAGAACTTTATAAACTAAAGAGCTGAAGTATGAAATATGCGCACTGATAAGAAAGCGATGGTCATTTTTGTAAAATCAATAACAAGGCACTTTTTCTTGTCTTCTTACCACACAAAGTGGGACCTTTGAATGGAATGGCTCAGCGGAGCAGAACAGTAATCAAACACTCCTTAGTCAGACATTGGGAGTCTGTTCTCTACTGTTCCCTTCCCGCTATGATTCCCATGACTGTCAGTTAGCAGTGCATTCTGTTGAGTGCATTTGCAATTGGTTGTGTTTTCTTGTGAGCTGGATTTTGCGTGTGTGTTAGGAATGCCTCAGCTCTTTTTATCAGCTCTCTCAGCATTTTAGCATTGCTTTCTGTGAAGAAAAGAAAGGACAAAGATAAAAAACAAGAAAGTGAGTTAACACCAATCATTAAAATTAGAAATACTTAAACATAAAATGCTGCCATGTGCCATGATGAGAATTGAGGTGAACCTGGAAAAGAACCCATTGATTCATGATAAAATAATCTTATATGTATGATGTTTGCATCAACTGCCAATTCACTAAGTTAGTCAAACAAATTTGTTTGGTTCTTGGTTCCAGCCTGTTTGTGTTTGACTATCTACATCCAGGGTGCCTCTTGGGTTACTGAGATGTAATCATTATTTGCTATCAATGGCACCACTTTTCTCAGTTTCATGTCTATATAAAATCCATGTCTTCCCAAACTTTCCATATACATATTAAAAAAAAATAAGATGTGTCAGTCATTTCATGTGTATTAATTTTCCCCCTCTTTCTCCCCTGACACATGTAGTTGCTACTGATTTTTTTTTTTTTAATTATAAAAATCTTTAATTGAAACCAACATGTCAAAGCCATTTGATGTCATTCTTCATCATACTTGCAGATTGATTTAGAAACATTTTTTCTTTTTGGTCTTTCTGGAACTGTATTTAATGGTCCTACTGACTCCACCTATTATACTTATGACAATCCCCTTTCCTTTCTGCCCAGTCTACTCAAAGACCAGAGTTGTCGCCCTCTGACCCATAGAAATGAACACAAAGAACAAACTTCCCCATAATTCAGTCTTCAACCACTGAGGGATAGTTAGTCAAACACACCCTCTAATTTCAAATGACAAGAATCATTTACCGTTAACATATCCTACCTGCGATAACTTTTAAATTTTTCCTTACCTTTAAAGTGGCAAGAGATAAATATTCTAATGAAATTTTGTGTATCTTTGACTGCATTCTAAAAATGATTGGTCAACATGAAGTATTCGCATGCTTACAAAGTAGAATAAATAGTTCACTCAACTATGCCGATCCAAGAATACTCATCAGTGGGCAGTTCCGCATTTCACTGTTTTGTGAGAATTCTCATCTCTGGTCAGAAAGGTATTAGTTATATGTCTGTAAAAATACTTCTTACCATCCTCCCCATTTCCATACTGCTGTATTTTGAATGTCAGCCTTTTTCTATCCAACCCCCCCAAAATTGTTATCAAAGCAGAAACAGTGACTGGTTGCTTTTCCAGCCTGCTGTCATTTGAATCTTCAACTTTTTCAAAAGAGGTGTGGGATTTCTGCAAGATATAATTTATAAACTACTTACCACAAAGAGAGGGTCATTTTTGCAAAGATTTTGCATACCTAAATTTATGACAATAGGTACTGCTGTAGTTAAAAATGTCATCTATTACAGAGTGACCTGAAAACACTGCTTGATTTTTCTTCTCTCCACTAAGAAAAGCATTGCTAAGTGATGACATGGTTACAAAGGTCCTATCATTGTTGTCATTGATGTAGAGGTTTTATACAAACAGGTAAAATTGATGTAGGGTAGAGTGACAGCATACACTAAATGTCTTCAAACAAGAGTATTTAACAAGGCCTATAGCTTTCTTCAAAATAGACAAAATGGAAGTGGAATGGGTACCTCATGGACTCGGTTTGAATCCTCCAGGAGGCTATATTGAATATTTTTGTTTTTAATGAGAAAATTCTTTGTCAATTAGCTTTCTGAAAGCCAGTGTTCAAATAGCAATGGGTTAAGTATCAGTTGAAATTGCAGAATTACTATGTAACATTTCAAACTCTGCCTGGACCTTTGCGTAGTGTAGAAACTGAGGCGAATTAAACATGTTCCTAACTTTAATACACTATGGATATTAGTTATTATTGTTGATCCATTTTAAAATGGATAAATCTTTATTTGAAAAATTTACCCCCGTTCATGGTATTTGTTCCAGTAGCTTGTTTACTATTTTTGAATTTCCTTCACAAACCTTTTTTTAAGTGTCTGTATTTCCTTTAAATGATGGGGTGCACAAATGTCAAATATTCACCCAAAAATTCTTTAATCCTAGTGTTTCATAATCTTTATTTTTACATAAGTGAAAAATTGTTGTTAAATGCAGTTTTTCAAGGTTCCATTTTTTTCTTTCTTGTGTTGTCAGTAGGTATTTATATCTTTAAGTGCATATGAACCTGTAGTAAATAATGTACTTCCATGAAATCCTCTACATGTCAAGTACAAAATCTCAGTGAATCACATTTTCATCTACTGGTTTTGCAAAGAAGTATGCATATTTAAGTCTCTAAATAAACTTTATATATTTCATGTGCCTGGAACGACTCCTTTATTTTGTAAATGATATAAAACTAACACTTCCTAGTAGAGGGCAATACTAAATACAATATTATGAGGGAATGCTGACCTTAAACCATACCTTTCTGCTTCCAATTCTTGTTTGTGATAATCATCATGAGGTCCATTTTCTTTCAGGGAGACAATCCAGACAAATTTCAATTGTGGCTAGCCTCTTTGATGCCTATGATGCTACAATTATGAAGGTTCAGTGCGACCTGACTAATGCAGATGGGGTAGGATCAGTGTCCACAAAACTCACGGTAATTTACATGATCCTGTATAAATATGATTTCATTTCAAATTACGATAATAAGAGAAAATGGTGCAGGTACAGCTCCAAGATGAGTCAAAGCCATAGACAGAAAGGAAGAAAACAGGAAAGTTGTAAGTCATCTGAGGAGGGAATGAAACCCAGGGCCTGCCACAGCACCCATTGCTTGGCCACTACCAGGACAGATGGTCTACCAACTGAGCCATCCGCCACTCTAATTTCAAATTAAGAGTGAGGTTTGAAGTGGGCCGTGTCCATCTTGTCAGTCTATAGAGGTTTGATGTCTGTGCAATGGTCAGGTTGAATTGTCTATTGACAGCAACAGCTGCTGTTAAGGCTACACAAGCCAGTGAAGGAGTGTCTTGGTGCAGATGTCACAAGGTTGCTTTGAAAAATTGAGGAGCTGGCACTGGAAACAGGAAAATAAACAGAAATCATTATAGGCACAGTGCCAAGTGCCAAGGTGAATCAAAGCCACAGAAAACAGGAAGTCTTCAGAGGATGGAATCTAACCCAAGACCTGCCATGGCACCCATTCAGTTCCTTACTCTTAAACTTTTTAAATTTTATATCATCAGTACTCTTCTTTTTCCCATGAGTTAAAGAGAGAAATTTTTATGAATTAATTAAGCAATATGAATACTGAAAGATTTTATTGTGGCTGTGAAACAACTTTTATAACCCACAACTCTTCACAGCAACGTTATGTATTTTTTATTTTGGAATTGACCAGATGAGCATCAGCAATTAGTTTTAAGTAGTACTTTGACATTTTGTAAATTCATCACCCAGTTTCTCACAGACCTCTTCAACGACTGACACAGTGAGCCAGTATGACTATTGATGTGTGTGTGTGTGTGTGTGTGTGTGTGTGTGTGTGTGTGTGTGTGTGTGTGTGTGTGTGTGTGTGTGTGTGT
>JBCIKM010110869.1:12125-24327 GCA_039654465.1 Melibe viridis | reverse complement strand
GTCCCACTCATACGCCCACACCACCACCCACACTATATATATATATATATATATATATATATATATATATGTATATGTAAAAGCAAACCTCTCTCATTTGTGGAGTTGTGATGAACCAGGAATCAGGCCCACCCAAACCATGAGCCGTGGCAAGCCGACAGGAGGCCTTAGCTGTGGCCACTGTGTTCACCGACTATTCCCGTGCTGAGTTTGGTCGTTTCCGATGGGAAGTTTGCCTCCAGTTTTAGAACAACAGTTGTTGTTTAAAACTGCAACTGTCAAAAGGTGCATTGGAAGTAAAATCAATGTACGTACAGCTGGACACGTACTGACAGCTGGTATAAGAATAGTTCCCGTCGGATTAATGTCACTGTCTTAAAAATGAAGACACTTGCCCCTGGGGAAAAAGAAGAATAGCGCAGAATTCATTCTTCTCTCCGTGACAATGCAGCCCTCAAGATGCAAGTAATGAGCACCATTTTTTTTTTTTTTTTTTTTTTTTAAAGGCGGTTGGTTGGAAGCTAACTGTTTGTAAACATTCCAAAGCCATTGACCATACAGGCTGTGAGAAAAGCCATGCACCTCTTTATCTAAAAACAAAACAAAATAAAAACAACCAAAAAACAACGAACAATGAGACAGACAGACAGGCAGACAAACAGACAGACATTCAGACAGACAGACAGACAGACAGACAAAAGACGCAGGCAACCCCTGTCGTGGTGACCCCTTGTCGTGAACACCGTTAACTCAGTTTGCATTGCGTGTCTCTTTTCAGGGAAGCAGATTGGTGTTGGACGGACACGCTCAGTGCAGTCCAGTTTCTTTACTTGAAGCCAGTGTAATGGCAAACGCGTGTTTTAAATGTTTCGAACTGTTAGAAAACTAAAAAAAGAAGATGTCCAAGCTCACATTTCTTCCTAGCGTCACCAGCATGTCTGAGCAGTCAGTGACATCGGTGGCTGACTGAGACAGCGGCAACACGGCTGCAGGGACTGGCAGACATGATGATGATGATGACGACGACGACGACGATGATAATGATAATGATAATATTGATAATGATGATGAGCATGAGCATGAGCATGAGCACGAGGAAAGTTGAGAAAAAATTGCCTCCTTTTTGGTATTAAAAGCACCTATTTAGATACTACAAAAAATCTGATTGAAAATTTATATTCAGTTAAGAAAAAATAGTATCATGAACAATGCAGACAAGTTATTGAGAAAAAAAATGCTGTTGTTTTGTTGTCGTTTGCTTGCTTGTTTATGTCTATTTGGATTTTTTGTTTTGTTTTGTTTTTGCTTTTTACGGTGGAACCGGAGTGTACGGATTGCAAGTCCAACAGTGTTGGCCGGGGTGTTCCCAGTACTCAGTTCACTCCGGTGTTGGCCAACACGGGGCAAATAGCTATTTATAGATTTCATTGTTTATGTATGATCTCACGAGATTCTCAATCATATGACTGGGAAGGGAAGCTACTGTGAAAGCGAAGTCGTCAGTGAGTTGTGTTTACAGTGGCCAGTTTTGGTATAAAAGTGGCCGGTGGGAAATATTTCGTTTAATCTTGACGCTGCCAAATAGCGTATCGACACAGAACGCTTGGCCTTTTATTCACCATACTTTGAGTCCTCATAAAATCCTGCAAGATCAAACCTTCGAAGGAAAGATGCTAGAAAGCGAGTCCTCCACCTATAATGGCCACCAGAACTATCATGGTAAAGTATTCTGCAAAAGTTTTTAGCAGCATTTCATTTTCCTTAAAAATTAAAAAAAAAATTCTTTTGATCCCCTCTCGATGAAGCGATGTTAATTTGTTTGAGCATTGTCATTTTTCAGAGATGAAAGACTACCCTTAGCACCGTGGACGCCCGTCATCTACTTTCAGTTTACCTATCTTGGCCTTGGTTAATTAGGAAGGATCTTAGCAGCTTCAAAACAATGCCGTCAAAGCATTAGAAAAATGGCTACCATTATGAGGATCCCTGGTTCCAGTATCGAATTAGGCAGTGGTCTTTTGCAGCACTTTCCCCCCTCTTATCCTTGGTAAAAGTTTGAAAGCACCTTCAACTGATCATGAGTGAATGCAGACATTATTTTCACTAATATTTCCCCAGTTTTATTTGGACTTGGAAGAAGGGGTTCCTGATATTTTTTTTACCTTGCCTTTGTATCCTTAGCACCTTTTTCTAATTCAATATTTTGGTTGACTGTAATTTCACCAATTCAGTGGCCCTGGCAGCAACCAGCAAGCTGGAGAAACATGCCAAAGACGTACGCAACAATGTGGTGAACTGGAAGAGCTACTTGCAGTAAGACAAGCTTTTCTTTGTTCTGTTGAATTCCATCTGGATTTTAATTTCTATTTTTTCCCTCTTTGAAATTAGAGCTTTGACATTTTTCGACTCTGAAAGAAGAAAATCTTATTGTATATAAAGATTTACAAAAAACCAACCAAACAATTTGGTTTATGAAATACTTTTTGTATACTGACATCTAGTTTTCTTCTCAGCTAATTCTATATTGCTTTCCCCTGGGCTCCTCTGACCCTTATGTATTGTGCTGCTTAAAAGCCACCAATAAACACCTGCTTTGTCTTTATTTTTTACCATCACTGATTTTATTCAGAATTTTTTTTTTTTTCTGAAGAAAATTCAAAGCTTGAATGTTTGTCTTTTTATTTCACCGCTTTTCTGGTTAATGTTCCCACCAGGGGTCAAATGATCTCCAATGAGGTCTACAACTTCATCTCGGGATTTGACAAGACCACACCCGAGGCAAGAGAGCGGACAATCTCTGCAAACCCCCACCAAGTAAGGGTAATAAAAAAAAAAATTGTTTACCGACTCTAATTGTGAGGGGCAGACAAATTTTTTTACCTGACCTTAAAAGAATGTGAGAAAGCTGAAATTTGCGGAGGGAATGTAAAAATGCATGCCAATTTTAGTGAATTTCCAGGACAGGTTTTAGAATGAAGGGAAGGGCAGAATTTTTTTCAGTGAAAAGGATAGGTTTTACTCAACCTCAAACAGCAATGTAGACTAGCAACTATGGGATATTTTTGCGGATATGCAGGCTTTATTTTCAAGTGATTGCCCAGCCTTTACTGTCGGGAAATTTCAGAGCCAAAAATTTGAAAATATGGGTTCATGAGCATTAAAAAAGACAACTTAAATGGTCCCCCATTTATACAAACAGAAGAGAATGTGTAGTGTATGACGGGCAGATGATCGTTCGTTTAAGCAAGGACACTATCCTTCATATTTAGTCAGTGACAAAAACATTGAATGAAAATTTGAATATGATCAAGGTTTCTGTGAGATATGTCCCATCTTTGACTTTTGTAGAAATGAATTGCAAGCATTGTCAAGACTAGCAGCAGAAACTGAGAAAAAGTCCTAAAACTGCAAATTGAAGATATTTTGAAGCTGGTGTCTGATGGGAAAAGGTTGGGTTTCTGACAAATCGGGGATCTATTTTCAAAGTCATTCCAAGGTCATGGTATGATGGCAAAAATGTATAACTGTAGGAGGCAGTGACACAAGAATAAAGCAGAAAGGGTTAAAAATGGGAAGGTTAGAAGTGATCCGAAGTGAGATTCAAACCTGGGGCCTGATACAGCACCAATAACCTAGCCACTAGCCATGATGCACACGATTGTCAGTTTGGGATAGCGAGGCTCGTGAAATGGTGTGGTATTTGCATCATTGGCAGGCCGTGGATTGATGTGTCGATAAAACAAGCTACCAACAGATCAAATGTTACTCTTGTCTTTACTTTTACTTTTTACTCTTCAGTTGTGATATGTGCATTTTTATATTGTTAGTCACTCCAGTTCGTCCTCTTTTGCAGAGCTGCCTCTTCTAATTTTCTCTTGGAGAGAAACCTTCCACAAATGTCTTTCCATTGTCATTTCATGCTATTTCTCCCTTCTTCAAGGGAAAGGCACCTGGCTGGAACTCTCCTTAACATAATATAAGATTGCGAAAATAGTAATTGTATGAATACGGTGTCGAGAGAAGACCTTGTAGTCATACAATTACTATTTTCGCAATCTTTGATTCAAGGTGTCTGCTCCCCGACATTACTTAACATAATATATTTCATTATAAAATCATTTTTTTAAATCCCTTCCCAGTTTGTTATTGTCTTCCGCACGTTGATAGAGAAGATCGCCAAGGACCAGACCTTGCAGTACATTCTCACCATGCTGGACGATGCCATCCAGGTCAGCAATATTGTACAATATTTCTACTGCTACCTGCAAGATCTGATTGTCTCAACTTTTGGCCAAATTGGAACTAAACACACATTCTAGCTAATTTTGACTCACTTTTTCACTGCAATACTTTTTCTGTGAAAGGTAAACAGTGATAATCATACCTTGCAGGGAGCTGTCAATTTGCTTCTCCATGTGTTACGCAACAGGTTTGTCTTATCTTCTGTTTATACTGCACATGCTTTTATTTCAAGAAGACCACACCCTGCACAAATTCATAAAATTGATGATCAAGTAATAAGCACACCCCTAGATTATTGCTTAAACTTGCACACAAACTATCACGCTAATTTGTAAAAAATATAAAAAATTCTAAAATCAGATATTTTGACCTTCATGCAATTAAATTACTTCAGTGAAAGATAAGAAAAGGGGAATTTTTTTTAAATGTGCCTATCATTTTTGTTTTTTTTAATTTGCACCACAGGAGGATCGATCTCGTGTGGAACTCTTCCGAGAATATGCCAAGAAGAGAAAGGAAGTTGTCTGGCAGCCATTTTTCAGCCTTCTGGACCGTGATGACAAGTTCATAGTTTATCAGGTCAGAGAGTATTCTTAGCGAAAGTTTTTTTTTTTTTTTTATAGGGTTTCAGATAAGTGTTAACATTCTATCAGGCGAGAATCCTTTCTTGTAAGCATAATTTGATCTTTGAATTTCAATTTGTTAATGGATTCATGGTTAGACCAGTACGTGCTTTCTGCCGCCCACCCATCCACCTCCGCCAAACCCCTGCCCCCCTAACAAAAAGAAATGGAGAGACTACATAAAATAGTTACAACTCTGATGCAATATTCCAAAAGAGCTATTTCCACACACATACACAAAACAAATTGAATTGTAATCTCCCGTTATCTGTGCAGTCTGCCAGGATCATTGCCCGCATTGCCTGCCTGAGCCGTGAGCCCATGGACACCAAGAACCTCAAGACCTACCTCATCTGGCTGCGTGATCAGCTCAAGGCTCCCGTGAGTCTACAGACACAAATTGTTAAAACCGTTTTACAATGTTTTGATTTTTTGAAAATTCAATTTAAAACGCAATCCATGAATGCAAGACCAAAGTTTATAAATTTAAGTCTCGTTATATCCCAAGTGGGTGATCACGAAATATTTGGACTTTGCTTTTTAAAATCAAAATTTGTAAATTTGTTGTAGAATATAGTGATGTCTTGATGACATAACGTGTGGCAAATTGATTACAATTGTAAAATCAAGCAAAATGTAGCATAGAGAAAAGTAATCTTTACACTCGTGACAACTTATTTACAACAAACACCCATTCTGGAACTAAAGCAGTACTCATAGGTTGTGCTTTATAACAGTCTTTCACCAATGTGCAATTTTCCTTGCGATGCATTTAAAATCGATCACTTTGTGCAAGACTAATCAAAGTATTGTCCAACATTTCCGAGTAGAGTGGGATCTTTATTGATCAACGGTAAGAGTTCACCTCTTTCTGAAACAAAGGGTTAAAGATGTTTTTTTTTTTTTTTTTGTACTTCTTATAAGCCGATTTCCTTTTTCCATCACAAGCCCTATTCACATTACTTCCTTCCCACTGGTTGCCAGGGCAACGAGTACTTGCAGACGGCAGCCCGATGCCTTCAGATGATCCTGAAAGTGCCCATTTATCGCAAGCCCTTCCTGGATGTGGAGGGGGTCAACACGTAAGTAGACACTCGATTCATTCACTGGGCTCACAAGACGGAAGAAGCTGTTAAAGATTTATGATTGTGGACAAGTGCTTCTATATCAGATGTTCCATTCTACCGTTGTACTTTTTTTTTCTTATTTTCGGAAACTAATATGCCGTTGCAAGACTCGTCTCTTTATTAGACTTTTTTTTTCACTCGCTGTACAATAGTGAAAGTATCTATTGGGATTATTTTTAAACTGGCATCGCAGCCTTACTTCAACACCTTCCTCTATTATCTCTATTTAATTCATTCTTCCTCCTTTGTCTGCCAGCAGCTGAAAATTAAAAGGCAAAACCGAGTCTCTCTCGCTGTCAATACAACTGAAACAATCCTTCCCTTCAATTATGTTGCCTTCCCTCCTCCCCCCTCCTACCTTCCCTCCTCCCCCCTCCTACCTTCCCTCCTCCCCCCTCCTACTTTCCCTCCTCCCTCCTCCTACCTTCCCTCCTCCCTCCTCCTACCTTCCCTCCTCCCCCCCCTCCTACCTTCCCTCCTCCCCCCTCCCACCTTCCCTCTTTCCCCCTCCTACCTTCCCTCCTCCCCCCTCCCACCTTCCTCCCTCCCCAGCATGGTGGCAGTGTTGCTAGGCAGTCCAGGCTTCCAGATCCACTACCAGCTCATCTTCTGTCTGTGGGGCCTGACCTTTGACCCCAAGATTGCCTCTACCATCAACAAGTATGTCTGTCTTGCTCCTGTTTGGTCTGGTTTGTCTCTTTGGTTTATAAAAAAACAAAAACCGGAATTAAGTTTTTGGAATAGAATGTTAACAGCTCAAGCCCACAATATTGAAACAAGGCAATGACATAACTCTAATTACATTTTGCTTACATGACAACTGTTCAAGACTTGAATGGTTTAAACACAATTTAAGTTTTCCCCATTAGCCTTTAATGATTAAAAGATCAAAGTTCAAACCAGTTTCTCACACATTGCACCAATTTATACCGAGTCAAAATGCAATTTGTAGTCCAAAATTGTAGTCTAGAAAAATGGTCACAAGTTTTGAGTGTCTGTATTTTTGTCACGCTTTTAGTTGAGGTGAAGATTACCATTTATTACTATTATCCTCAATTTCCTTTGTCTCAGGTACAAGATCATCCCCACCATGGCCGACATTCTGAGTGAAACCGTCAAGGAGAAAGTCACCCGTATGATTTTGGGAACCATGCGTGTAAGTTGCAAGCTCTCTATGTGGTCTCTCTCGTCACCGTCCCTGTATGTCACCATCTTTATCTTCATTAAAAATATTATACCAGAAAGTGTTTCTCTTTCAAACAAGAGGATGGGTAGCTCAGTCAGTATAAATGGACACCCTTGTCGTGGGTCTCAATTTTCCATTTACCCGTGTAGCAGATTTCCACTCCTGTCGTACTCTCCATTGTTCTTTCTGATTTGGTGGGCAGCCCAGTGTTGTATGTAGACAACATAAATACAAAATATCTTAATTTAAATGAGTTATATCCTACAAAAGTAGAGTTCAACCAGAGACATCTTCTCTAAAGATGGGGAGTTTTAAGTCTTCAACAATAAAATATTTTAGCACTTCTTGACAATTTTGCTGGGCTTGACGTTTGAGTATTGGCACTGTTACTTTTTGTTATCCTTATCATTTTGGTCTAGCAATTACAAGAAGTGCCCAGCGTTGCCTAGCAAGCAGAAACGTATGAACAGAAATAGGTAATACACAAAATCGAAAACTTAAACACACTTATCTCCTACTCAAACCCCACTATGACATGTCCGAGGTGATGAGGAACCCGTATGGAACTTGGTCCGGATCTATCACGCAGTTTGGAAACTCATAGCAGACAGAATCTCTCCTTTAGTTAAAAGATTACCATAATTCAAAGATTGTAATAAATCACTTTCATCATGGCCATCATTATCATTGTCAAAGTTTAATTACAAGTATCTCTGATTCGTTGTTGCCAGAACCTGCTGGAGAAGGTGGAGGATGACAGCATCCGCCACGAGCACGCCTTGTCGATGGTGCAGTGCAAGGTTCTCAAACAGCTGGAGCTGCTGGACGGCAAGAAGATGGCCGACGAGGACGTCGTCGAGGACCACAAGTACCTGTGGGAGAAGCTCAACGAGTCAGTGCGCCACCTCAGGTACAGTGTATAGGTCGCACACAACCTTTGAGGGGGATGCGGCAAGTTGCCACAAGGAATATGGTCTATCCACTGAGGAATTGAGGTTGGAGGCGTTCTTGGTACCTCTTCTACTTCTATTTCTTTTCTTGTACACTGAAGCTTTTTGTCTTTTTCCCTGACTCCTTTGTCCGGAGTCCAGTTGTCTTGTTTAGGTTACAGTGGTCAACCTTCTTTCATGCCTTCTAGTTTATGACTGCGGGGTCACAAGTTAAACATACAGAGTACACAAAGGGGGTTTAAAGATTTTGGGTCTTCCTGTACCATAATGCTGTTATATGTGATGGCCATTGCTTATTTTTGTAAGAAGGGATATTTTTTGTCATTGTAAATCATCTCTTGGTGGTGTCTTGTTTTGAGAGATTTATTTTTGTGTAAATCATCTCTCTGCCATTTGTGGTTTGATCTCTTCCCTCTTTTAACTAATTCTATCATTCTTTCCTCTGGGCTCCTATGACCGTGTGTCGTGGGGCCCTAACACCTCCAATTAACGAACATCTTTTCAATTTTTATACATAGTTGTAATTGTGATTTAATGTGTGGAAGTTTCAGGGTTGGGACCAGGTGGGAAATGTTCTGCGTGTTTTAATAATAAATCTCATTATCTGCAGTCACAACAGCTTTGGGTATACAGAATAAGCTCTTTACATTATTGAATTTAGCAGTTAAGCTTTTCTAAAATCAGGGCCTCTAGATCTGTTCGGTCAATCCAACAGTTTATTTTCAAATACGTTCATTATGCGGTTGCTCTTTTTGTAATCACTATCTGGTTTCTCTTTCAACACCTCACACCCCCCCTGCCCTTCAATTCTCCCATACCCCAACCCTTTCCCTCCTCATTCCCCTCCCCAGCTCCCTGGATGAGTACGTCAGTGAGATCAAGTCAGGCCGGCTGGAGTGGAGCCCTGTGCACAAGTCTGACCGCTTCTGGCATGAGAACGCCATCCACCTCAATGACAACAACTACGAGCTGCTCAAGTAAGTTTCCTGCTCGCCAAAATCTCTGCACCCCAGTTACTGTAAGACTGGTGGTGGCGGATGGCTCACCTGATAGGCTTGCAAGGCGATGGGTGCAGCGTTTGGTTTCCTCCGGGGATGACTTTTTCCCCGTCTTTCTTTGGCTATGACTCATTTGCGATACTCTGCCCATGCCATTTTCTCCTGTTTGTCTTCCAGTGCCAGCTCCTGCTCTATTCTTTATCTACTCAAGTTACCAGGTGTACTCGAGTAGACGGTGTCTCAACCCTTGTCTGAAACAAACAGAATTTTTACTGTTTACGACGTTCAGCGCCGCAGAATCCACAAGGCCCCCTCCCCCTTTCAATTGTGGGACGTCTTCCCTTTCATATCCCCGCAAATTCTTTCTCCCTGGAATTAGAAACGTTTGTACAGAGGTTTGGTTTTTAACTTTTATTCTTAAACTTTATTTATAAATGGTAAAGGGCACTTGTACGTTTTTTAAAATATAGGGAAATAACTGTTACTGCAGAAGAGGAAAAAACAGCTTTAAATCGTAAAAAGCAGACAGAAAAGTTTGAATGTTTCGGCTTGTTGGCGGGTGCCTCTATGACCGCGGTGTGTTGTGGCACCCAAAAACAAACAAAACAAACGCTGCTATGCCTGCACAGGGACTTGGGGGGGGGGGGCGTGATTAGCTAGCCAGGTGCTGTGTTCACTGACGGAAATTATGCTTACAATAAGCAAAATGACATTGAATAACCAATGTTTTACTTGAAAGATTGCCATCTTTCCCGACAATGAAGTCGTACTGTGTTTGGATGTTGTGTTCTTTGATTTCCATATTTAACTTACCATTTAACACAACACTTGGCCCCAGGCCTTGTACACCTGGTCCAGTTGTCTCCTAGCTGGGTTGTAAAGCCTAAGGGGCGACAAAACTTGTCTCAGCAAGAACAAAACTCCCAGTGTTTTGTTCATGAATCAATCGAAGATATTTACCCCACCACTGTCCTTGGTGGGTCTACTTCTGTCTCTTGTCTTTTAGCTAGAGCTATCATTTTGCTTTTTCTAGCACTCTCTGGAGTGCTGTCTTTCACAAACACACTTACTCTGCTATTGTGTTCTGTTAGATAGTCTTGGCTCTGCCTGTTGTGCCTTTGTGTGTGTGTCTTTGTGTGAGATATTTTTCCCCCTGTAAATCATCTGTGAAAATGTCTTTGGTATGATCCAAGATTTATCTGCTCATTCAAATAATTCTATCATCTTACTTTCCTCTTGGGCACTTATGACCCTCATTTGTCGTGGTGCCCTAAAACCACCAATAAACAAACAACACAGTACTCTGGTTAGATGTAAAGAAAATTAATCTGCGTCAATAGATCGGAGACAAAACCTGCTGTGTTGATCCTGCCTTGTGGATGTGTTACTGTGTTCATATGTCGTGTGTGTTTGTGGGCACAGAGAGGGAGCTAACTTATAACAAAACACTTCAGGCGTTTGGTTTTGTTTCAGTTTTGGAATACTATTTTTTTTCCCCCTTGGGGACTCGCGGAAGTCCACTGCACGCCGACAGGAGGTGAAAGTCCTCCAATGGCAGCGGGTAGTTGGTGGGAGTCCCTGGTGGGTCTTCTACTTTGGTTTTTCTTTTACGGTCTTGTTTGCAACTCAATGGTCATTCCTTATTTCATGCCTTTTGGCACATGACTGCAAGGTCACAAGTTAAACGCACTGAGTACTTTTGTACACAAAGGGGGTCTTTCTGTACCATAATGCTGTTATATGTGATGGCCATTGCTTATTTTTGTAAGGGGGGACTATAATTTTTGTCATTGTAAATCCTCTCTCGGTGGTGTTTGTGTTTTGAGATTAATTTTTTGGTGTAAATAATCTTTCTGCTGTTTGTGGTTTGATCTGTTCTCCCTTTTTTTAAAACTAATTCTTTCATCTTACTTTCCTCTGGGCTCCATGACCCTCGTGTGTCGTGGGGACCTAAAACCTCCAATAAACACTTTTTTTGGCGCTTCTGCATTGGCGAATTTACCAGCGATTAGTCTTCTTAGAATTACTCTTATCTTCTGAACAAGCAAAGTATTGAAGTTGACTTTTCACTGACAATGAGGCTGTAATCAATTGGTTCCTATTTAAAAAAAGTGTCGCTTGCTGTATTTTTGGTGTGTAAAGAATTAGTCATGGAAATTTTATTCTTGTCTTTTGTTCCATGGTAGGATTCTTGTACGTCTCCTGGAGACGAGCAAAGACCCGCTGATTCTGTCTGTGGCCGCTCATGACATCGGAGAGTATGCCAGATACTACCCTCGGGGCAAGACGTGAGTAACCAATGTCAGTTTTGACACATCGGTATCATAACAGACTTGAATGACATAATGACAGCATTGCATTTGAAGATTTCAAATGTCTCCTTGGCTGCCGGCTGGCTGTCGTGTGTTGGAAATGTTGCGACTGCTCATGGTGGCACTGCCGACAGTCATTTTGTCAATTTTAAGGTCCTTAATTGTTCACTTGAACAACAAAATACTTAGTTTAAATCCTGTTTCTTACAAGCGAACCTGATATCATCGGACAGATGGAAAAACAATACTTTTTTCATCTACATCTTTTCGTAACAAACTTAAAATCAAATTGCCAACTTCACGGCTTTCCGTCCTATCTAGAATAAATATTATTTTAATGCTCAAAATTAACTTTTATGGGTATGAAACAAGCAGTGGTCCATTTCATCTAAGACATTCGCTGTGGGTGTAAGCTTGGGGTTGAAAGCCCCCCCCCCCCCCCCACAAGTATATAAAAAGGAGCAATTCTAGTAACTGAATCTGTCGAGTCCACAGGTCACCCCAGTTCAGCTCTTCTATCTTTTACAATTGTGTTAGTTGAATACGTCAATGTGGCCTCCCATACTTTCTATGTCCAGTTTGTTTTTCTTTAAAATCTTTGAAGCTTTATACGGTTTTAGGCAATAAACATTTTAATTTCCTCTTTAGTGTAGAAACACCCTCGTTCGTCTTTCTCAATGAGCAACATTCGTCTTTCTCAATGAGCAACATTCGTCTTTCTCAATGAGCAACATTCGTCTTTCTCAATGAGCAACATTCGTCTT